>CM064878.1:22967295-23174954 GCA_003313485.2 Penstemon barbatus | reverse complement strand
TTAAATTAAAGTCCACTAACTATTTGTTTAATTTAAAGAATACACTACATTGTCAATTAACCCACATTCCACTAGGCCCGAACCCATATTCACTTGATTTCATCATCCGAAACAAATTGGCCTAAGTCCCGGCACGAAAAACTAAATTTCTCGACCCGACCCGGCCCAAACTCGGCCCAAACTCGGCCCAGCCCGAACTCAACTCGGCCCAAACTCAACCCGACCAGAAAGCTCCAGCCCATTCCTACCCAAACTCAGTCAAAAACTGCTCGAACTCAGCCCAATTCCTAAATCCAAACCCGGTGCAATTTCCAACCCAAACTCGGCCCAAACTCACGACCCAGTCAACTCAGCCTAGCCCACTCAGCCCAAATTTCTACTGTTCATCGTCTTCTACTATTCATTATCTTCTCCACTTCATCTCCAGCCAAGATTCCCGTACTCTCACCATTCTACCGCCTTCCTCTTCCCCGACAAGCTTCGGAAGGCCATTCTTACTCCAAAACCGCACCCGAAACAAGAACCCGAGGCCCATGTCCCCAATCCGAAACAGACCCTCCCCCCATCTTCTCCGATCAGCCATGGCGCCTCCACCATCACCATTCACCATCTTCCTTAATCACTTCGCCTCTACTCCAATTTGGTGGCGACGGGAACAACAACTTGAGTGGCGGCGGTGGTGGTGCTTTACTCTCGTCTCCCTCTACGCTTCACGTCCGGAAAATTTCATACGGCTCTATCATTTCTCCGCCCTCCCTTTCCTTCCCCGATAACCTCGCATGACAACTCCCTTCCCCATCCGAACCAACTCTTCTCCTCCCTCACCACGGCAAGCCATAACCGCCACTTTCTCATCTCAAACCAAATATTCACTTTTCCCTCCCCGTAACACCAATCGATGCCGAAACAGAAAATAAAGGTACAAATGGATAGAGTTACCTACGGCGAAGGCTTACGATGATCGAGACTCCGTTTGGTGTGCAGCGGCGGTGCTTCCAATTTGGCTATGGCGGCGGCAGATACATACAAGATTATTTCTTCTATTGTTTTTACGTTTGTTATTTTCTTTTTAATTTCGTTTAGTTTTATTTTAAACGTATTTTATTATGTTAAGTGGGTGAATAAACCTAAATTTATTAGATTAATCTTTTGGGCTAAAGTTTAACACACTAACTCTTATATTAACGGGCCTTATTTTATCACTTAAATTCAATCGAGTCTTATTAATTATGTAATGTTAACTGAAACACATAATTGGCTAATTAGATATGTTTAAACATTAAAATTTTAAGAATAATAAATTTTTGCAAAATAAAAAGTTTACAAATAAAGATATTAACTTTTAGAATTGATAAATTACACCACGATAGTTATTTTTGGGGTTTCACAATCTAACCCCCTTAAAGAATTTGGTCCCCATATTCCTCTTTATCTTAACTTGTAGAAAAGACGAATTATAGCCCAATGGTTATTTGGGGTTTCACATGGGTCTTGTGGTGTATTTGAATGGTGGGATCCAGAAATGTGTATAAGGTGTTCGTATGCCATACCGGAACTGATGATGAAATGAAGAAGTTAAATGATGAAATCAAGGGGTTCAAGGCCAAAGAGGTCAACATGGAGACTGAAATCAATGAATTGAGGGCGAAAGAGAGGGAGATGGAATATGATATTAATGAAATGTTGTGTGTAATGGAAGACCAACTAAATGCAAATAATGAGAAACAGGTGAATCTACAAAATCAACTAGATGCATACAAGAAAAAAGCCAGTTGTGCTTCGATTGTTAAGACCATGTTTTTCTTCATTATTTCTGTTTATTATGCATTTTGGCAATGAAGAACAAGGAAATTTGATTTTAAAAATTGTAGGTTGTAGGTATTTTGTGTTTCATAAAAATTGTAGGTTTGGTTGCATCAATTAAATTGCAGCATTTCAACATATTTTCTTCACCATTAAATCCTATCATAATAAATTTTTAAAATTAAATAAATCCAATTATAAAGTCTACATAAACTGATAAATCTTCATTTTAAGCCCAATCATTATAAATTATTAACATTAAATAAATTCGGTCATAAAGTCTACATAAATTGATAAGTCTTAATTTTAAGCCCAATAATAATCAAATCCAGTCGTAAAGTCTACATAAATTGATAAATCTTCATTTTAAGCCCAATCATAATGATCTTAAGCCCTATCATAATAAATTACTAACATTAGATAAATTCGGTCATAAAGTCTACATAAATTGATAAGTCTTAATTTTAAGCCTAATAATAATCAAATCCAGTAGTAAAGTCTACATAAATTGATAACTATTGATTTTAAGTCCAATGATAATCAAATCCAGTCATAAAGTCTAAATAAATTGATAAATCTTCATCTTCATAGGATTGGAGATCTCATCTCATGTACAGATTTAACGTCGGTCGGGAAAGACACTCTGCATTAGGAATTAAATGATGTATTAGACATAATTGCATAAGACTAAAACACCAATGTTTTATTCAAATGAAATATTCATATTTCAAGTACTTTTGAACTTGGATGTGGTGGTTGTCCAAAGAATGGCAAATTCTGCGGAAGAACGCCTTGAAAGAAATTTGAATACAGGTAAGGATTACCGGTCCCAACCTGCAATTACATGAACATATTCGCAATTAACAAAAAGGCATTAGAACGAGGCACGAGTTAGACATACTTGTTGCGGCATAAAAATAGGTGCTTTTTGAGCAATTCCAGGAGTCAGGAAGAAAAAAGAACTGTTGGTCCCAAGTGGTCAGAAGAGGTTTAGAGGGGGGGGGGTGAATAAACCTCTTTAAAAATTTTCTTCAAATTTTAACCTTAAAACTTTTACTTTTAACTGAACAGACTAAGCTGATCAGATTAGTTATTAACTGTTCTGTTCGCGAACAAATCTTTGAACAGTCTAGTTGACCACTCGTCTGATTATTACTTAGCTGATTTTGTTTAAAATCAGTTTTAATACTTAGAGTACTTGCAGCGGATTTTCAAAGTGTTTTTCACAAGTATTCTTAGCAGTTTGAAAAATGTTTCCCCAGTTTTGTAAACTCCTTTTTAACTTCTTTTCAAACAGTTAACTTAGTGTTTTATGCAATCAGTAAATATGCAGTTTTAAACAATGTAAAAACACAATCAATTTTTATAGTGGTTATATGGATTTGAATATCCTTTAGTCCACTCTTCCAAGTCACTCAGATCTTGGGTTATACTATAATCACAAAGTTTACAGTATACTCTGCTTGCGTCGAACAACAAATGAAACGACCACAAGTTCGCAATAGGAAATCACACAGAAGACCTATCCTCTAAAGTTTGATCACTCACAAAGATGGATCACAACTTCGCACAACACTCTTGTTTACAAAATCACTCAGAAGATGTATTTTTCTTGATTCTTCAACTCTGCTTTCGTCAACAAATGACTCAGCTGATGAGTGAGCTGTTCTTGAGACTTAGAGAATTCTGCTTCGAAAATTTCTCTCAGAAAAGTGTGTTGCTTGTTTCTTCTTCGTCTCTCTCAGCTATTTATACTTGAGGATTGAAAAGTGTCCGTTGAAGAGAGACAAGATTCAAATTCCTCGAGTACTGGTCCTTAAAATCCGCGAACGGCTCTTTTGCAGTCTGTCCGTACTGAACAGTACTATTCTGCAGGCAGCATTAAATGCAGCATTAAATGCACTCTTCTGATGCGAAGCATTTCTTCAATCATTTGTCTTTAATAACCTTGTACTTCAGCATTTATTACTCCAAAGGGCATTTATTACCGTTGGGAACACTTCTTGATCTTCTTCACTTGGCTGACGAAAGTATACGTCTGATGGTGAACTCGGCTGATCTCAAACTTGAACAAATCTGATTTGAGTCGGCTGATCTTCACTAATCTGATAACTTTACTTCAGCAGATCAGAAGTCTTGGACCTTGAAACTTTGACTCTTCTGATTGTCTTCATTGCTTAGTCAAAATTCCTTGATAAGTTTATCAGCTAAGTTACTCCATACTTAGCCAATTTCTGAAGTTTTGGAATGCATCAAAACCTCCCTTATCAAACTTTCTTTAGTGCCTTCATCTTCATCTTCATCCAACAATTTCCCCCTTTTTGATGATGACAAAACTTCAGCTAAGTACCTGTTGAATACCTAAACTAAAGATTGTAATCCTCAAAATTTTCTGAGATAGAAAAAGTTTATTGGATTGAATTTGGACATTTTATTGATGTTTAAAGTGAATTACATGTACAAATTCATCAGATGAGATTTCTGAAAAAGTAAACTGATTACAATTGATTTTTCAATTTCTAACTATCAGCTTCTTCATCAGATTCGAGCACTTCTTCATATTCATAAGATGATTCTTCATCATCTTCTTCTTCATCAGCTGCTTCTTCCAAGGTTGCTTTGGCAGCTTCCATCTTTTCCTTAAGTTCTTGTTCTTGAAGAGCTTTCAGGGCTTCCATAGCTTTCCTGGCAGACTCAGTGTTCTTGTACTTGGTATTTTCTTGTTCAATTTTCTCTTCTTCTTCTACCTTTCCAAGTTCTTTAGTCTTGTCAGCTGTTTCTTCAGTTTCCTTGGCTTTAATGGTTGCAGCAGCAGTTTCTTCCTTAGTTGTTTCTTCAGCAGCAGGCTCCTTTGCTGGTTCTTCAACAATAGTCTCTTTAGCTGGTTCTTCAGCAGCAGATTCCATGGCTGATTCTTCAGCAGCAGTTTCCTTAGCTGGTTCTTCCCTTTTATCTTCCCCCTTTTTGTCATCATCAAGTCTGATGACATTAGAAGGTTCAACAGCAGGGTTGAGAGCAACTGTTGGAATCTTCACTCCAGCACACAAAGCCTTGAGATTCTGATTGACAACATCGTGACTAGCTGTAAGATTTTGAATATCAGTGCTGATGATGTCAGTCTTGTCATTGAAGTAGTCAATATTCAGGTTGACAGTTGCAATTTCATCTTGTACAGATTGTACAACATTTCCCACTTCATTCAGCAACCCCAAATTGACTTCCTTTTCTTCTTCGCTGACTTTGATGAAGGTTGCAGTCAGATCACCGATCTTGTGTTCAGCTCTTTCAAGTGCAGTATGAAGATGATTTACATCACCCTTCACATCCTCCACGTTTCTGTTCATTTCATTTAAGCTGTTCACTAACTGCAATGAATGATCTTCAGGAATAGGTAGATCATCAATAGCCAACTTAATAGTGCTTGCAATTAGACGGTGTGCTCTTTCCGTCTGTTGACTGTGTGATTCAACCAATTCTCCCTTCATCTTTTGTAACTGCAGACTGTTCCTCTCTTCCATCTCTTTTATTTGACTTTCAATAAGTAGTTGGAAGGCTTCCATCAGTGAAGAGTGTTCATCACCTGATGAAGCAGAAGCAGCAGCTACATCCTTTTCTTCATTTTCCTGGTGGACAGGAACTTCTTCCATCTTCACATCCTGATGATCTGCAGAATCCTCAGCTTTCCACTCAATGGCTAAGGGTTCATCAGCAATCTTCTCAGCAGACTTGTCAGTGGCCTGTTCAGCAGACTTGTCTTCATGCTGGTCAGCAGACTTAACAGCAGTCTGATCAGCAGACTTGTCTTCGACAGCTTGATCAGCAGGCTTGACTTCAGGCTTGTCCGCAGCTTTATGTTCATCAGTTATGTCGTCGTAGAACAGATTAGTGATGGTTCCATCTTCATTAAAGCAAGTTGTCTGTCTAATCTGTCTAACAATAATCCAAGGGTTGACAAACGCATTGTTTCCCTTAGGGACTTCATAGTACGGTTGTACTTCCTTGCCAAAGATGATTTGCTGGATACTTGGCAGTAGAGGCAAATCACTTGATGTACCTTGCTGATAACTAGACTTTGTAGCCCATCTCTTCAGGGCAGTCATAACAGCAAACTTAATTGCTCTTTCTTCAGCGTCTTCAGACTTTTTCTTCTTATCAGTCAAGGTGCTTTTAATCTTTTTGGCCTCCTCCAGTGCAAAGCCTTTTGCATAACCATGCATGATGTTTCTTACATGGCTGGGATCCAGGGCCTTTTGAATGGAGTTTGTTTTTAGCCAAGATAGAACCCATCGTTCTTCATCAGCTAACTCCTTCATTGTTTGAAGTTCAGTTATTGAGCTGTTCAGCCTGATATCCCTCCACTTGATATATCTTGGTTTCTCCTGGGCGAACATAGTTCTCAACATAAGCTTTTGATCATGGTAAGCTAAGGCCTTCTCAAACTTCTTGAAAAGCTCCTTATCAGCATAGACTATCTCAAAAGCTTTTCTGACTTCAAACTTGTCCTTTGACTTGAGTTTGGCAGCAGGCAGCAGTATCCTTGTTTTGTCTTCTTCATCCTTCTTGCCTTCACCAATCTTGATGCCACCTCCATGGACAGGTCCATAGGCATCAGTTTTGCTCTTTTCAATCACCATGGCCAGTTCAGCATCTTCAGCAGCTTTCCTCTCTGCTTCAGACATTTTTCTTCTGGCCTCATCCTTTGCTTCTTGAACCTTGCTCAGCTCTAGTGCCTTTTTCTCTTCAAGTTCATCCTGCTTTCTTTGTTCAGCTTCCTCCCTTGCTTTCTTGTCAGCTTTAGAGATTTTCTTTCTCTTAAACACTATCTTCTTTTTCCCTTTGTCAGCAGGAGCTGGTCCAGCAGATGATATGGGAGCAGCAGCAATAGGATGTATGATTTTAACATCTGGATCGTCTTGAGGTTGAGCAGCCTCAACAGTTGGTGCAGTCTGAGTAGTCTGTTGCTCATCAGCTTTGTCAACAGCTTCAACTGGTCTTTCAGCAGACTCTGGACTTGATCTCACTAAGTCCACCAACTCAGTATCCTTTTCTAAGAAGGACATCTGCTTCCTAGCAGAACCCTTGGTTCTTCCTTTACGATAAGTAGAAGCAGCTGTATCTCTCTGGCTCCTTGTTCGTTTAGAGACACTTTCAGCAGGCTTCTCTGCTGATGGAGTTCTTGAAGGTGATGCAGGGGATCCAGTCCTTACATCAGCAATTATGTTTTCAACGATCTTAGTGGCTTCAGCAGAAGTCACTATCTCCATCTGCTTAGATTCTTTCTTTTTGGGCTCATCAGCAGCCCTCTTCCTTTTAGTTTCAACAGCCAAGCTTGCTGTTTTAACTAACTTCCTTTGCCTCTTGGCAGGAACCTCCTTTGGTTCCTCAACTTCTTCACCTTCATGCTCATCAGCCTTCCTCTTCTGAACAGGTAAGTACTTGTTCATTGCTTTGGACTTATGAATTTCTTTCCCGTTTTTCATAACACAGCCCAACTTTGATAAGAGGTAACTTAAAGTGATTCTGTGGTTGGTGTAAGGGCCTTTTCCCTTCTTCACTTCCAGAAAATCAGCAAGTATATACCACACTATAATGGACCAGTTTACCTCTAGCCCGTAGTATATGGCAGCCATGATGCTGAAACGCTTCATTGTGACAGCATCTAGAGAAAAAGTACAGTTTTCAATCAGCTTAGACACCATATCAGCCATCCGCTGATATTCGTCTTTCAGCTGTTTCTTCCTGATGTTGCCAGTCAACATTTCTCCTTCCTTGGCGCAGATCGCCCAAAATTGTTGGTGCTTATCTTCAGTTAGCACGATAACTTCATGTCTTCCAGATTTCGGCAAACCAAACTGTTCATGAAGAACCTCTGGTGTGATGACAACAGTTTTGTCACCCACTTTTGCTCTGATTTCTAGCTTGTTATAATCAGCCTTTGCCGTTCCATAATACTCCATAACCTGGTCGGTCCAGATTACTCCTTCATTGTACTCCATGAAATTTACCAACTGTGCCGATTTGAATTTCTCCAACAATTCTTTCATCAAACTTGTACCAGACTGATAATAAGATTCATAATCCAAGAACATACCTTCAGCGGCCATTTCAATCTGTTGAAAGTTAGTGAAAAGGAAAGGATTTTTGCAGAAAACTTGTGTAAAATTTTCTCACAATTGCTTTTGAAAGTTTAGGGTGCGTAAAGAGCTACTCGACTGATCAGATGAAGATTTATAGAGTTGGGGTTTTTCGGTTTTCGTGATAATTTCCAACCGTTAGATCCGTATTTCTGTCAGTGCTGATCGTGCGGCGTCAGTTACGACCTTTCAAATTCAAAAGATATTTAATGAAGAGCGGGAATATGTACCGCCCAACAGTTACTTATAAAAGCGTGTTTTGAATAAAACGTTTTTAGTTGGTTCGCTTTTATTAGTTTAATCAGATGAGTATGAAAAACACTTATCTGATGGACTACTGTCCTGATGACAATGCTGTTATCAGAGAATGCCAATAGCTGATAACCTTCCTCAGCTGTTTGTCAATCCAGCTAGATAAAATAACTTTAATCTTCGATAGTTGAGTCTTCTGATGAAAACATAACTTCAACTAACTGTCATTAACATATTTCATCTTTAATTCAGAAGTACCGCTAGTCTTACACGTTCCCCCTGAGTTTAAGAATTCATAAGTTAACTAGTCTGTTGAGAGTTAATCTTTGAAGATAATAAACGATGACTAAGCTGTTGAACTCCAGTCTTCTGATGAGTTCCCCCTCAGCTTATGCATCCAGATTTAGTAGTCCTAACTCAGCTCTTAAAGTTGAGAACCTTGCTTCACTTAGAGGTTTAGTGAAGATATCAGCAATCTGATTATCAGTATGAACATACTCAATCAACACATTGCCTTTTTCCACATGATCTCTAATGAAGTGATGTTTAATCTCAATATGTTTAGTCCTTGAATGACTTGTAGTGTTCTGAGTAAGTGAGATTGCACTTGTATTGTCACAGTAGATTGGAATTCCACTGATCTTGATGTTGTAATCTTCTAGTTGATGCTTCAACCAAAGTATCTGTGCACAACAAGCTCCAGCAGCTATATATTCAGCTTCAGCAGTAGATATAGAAACTGAGGTCTGTTTCTTACTCATCCATGAGATCAGACGACTACCTAAGAACTGACAAGCACCTGTTGTGCTTTTTCTGTCAATCTTGCAGCCAGCAAGGTCTGAATCTGAATAACCAATAAGCTCAAATCCAGATTCTCTAGGATACCATAATCCCAATTCTTGAGTGCCTTTAACATATTTCAATATCCTCTTGGCAGCTAAGAGATGAGATTCTTTGGGGTTTGATTGAAATCTTGCACAGACTCCAACTGAGTACATTATATCAGGTCTGCTTGCTGTTAGATACAACAGTGACCCTATAATGCCTCTATATTTGGTTATGTCCACTGATTTGCCATCTTCATCTTTATCCAAACGAAGACTTGTAGACATAGGAATTGTAGCAGTAGAGCTAGTTTCCATACCAAACTTCTTGAACAGATCTCTTGTGTACTTTGCTTGGCTGATAAATATCCCATCAGGCAACTGTCTAACTTGCAGTCCAAGAAAGTAGTTAAGTTCACCCATCATGCTCATTTCAAACTTATTCTGCATCAGCTTGGAGAACTTATCACACATCTGTTGGTTAGTTGAACCAAAGATAATATCGTCCACATATATTTGCACAAGTAATATATGATTTTCCCATTCAATTGTAAACAGGGTCTTATCTACCTTACCTTTTCGAAATCCTTTAATTAAAAGAAAATCAGATAAGGTATCATACCATGCTCTTGGAGCCTGTTTCAGTCCATAGAGGGCTTTCTTCAGACGATATACTTTGTCCTCTTCTTGATAGACTTCAAATCCAGGAGGTTGTTCAACGTACACTTCTTCTTGCAATTCTCCATTGAGAAAAGCAGACTTCACATCCATCTGATAGACAGTGAAGTTCTTGTAAGCAGCATAGGCTAGAAACAGTCTGATTGCTTCAAGTCTTGCTACTGGTGCAAAAGTTTCATCAAAGTCAATTCCTTCTTCTTGACAATACCCCTTGGCCACTAGTCTTGCTTTGTTTCTGGTAACAATACCATCTTCATTCATTTTATTTCTGAATACCCACTTAGTGCCAATTACTCTTTGATGACTTGGTCTAGGAACTAAGTACCAGACTTCATTCCTTTCAAATTGATTCAACTCTTCTTGCATAGCTTCTATCCAGAAGGAATCATTTAGAGCTTCTTCAATTTGCTTAGGCTCTATTTGAGATAGAAAGGTGACAAACATGGCATCTTGTGCAGCAGCTCTTCTTGTTTTCACTTTATCTAAAGGATCACCAATCACCAATTCAGGAGGATGATTCTTGAGCCATCTGAGATCAGGTTGCAGGTCTGAATGTTGTCCTCTGTTTTGATCTTGCAACACTACTGTTGGAGATACAGTAGTAGTCTGTTGAACATTTGTCGTCTGTTGAACAGTCTCTGGTCTGTCAGCTGTTTGCAACTCGTCTGTTAGACAATCAGCACTGTGATTTTGAACAGCACTTGAGTTATCAGCTGAATTTAGATTAGGTAGTATGATGGGAACATATTCTTCATTTCTTCCAATGTCTAGCTTCTGTAGATCAGTAGACAGATCTTGATTAACACTTTGATTCTTTTCAGAAGATTGACTTGGCTCATCAAATACTACATGGATAGATTCTTCTATTAGTAATGTTCTTTTATTGAAAACTCTATAAGCTTTACTAACAGATGAGTATCCTACAAAAACAGCTTCATCAGCCTTTTCTGCAAATGCAGTTAGGTGATTTTTCCCATTATTCAATACAAAACATTTACAACCAAAAATCTTAAAGTAATGAATGTTTGGTTTTCTGTTGTTCCAAACTTCATATGGAGTCTTGTTCTGATTTTTGTTGATCATACATCTGTTCTGGGTGAAGCATGCTGTATTTGTTGCTTCTGCCCAAAATCTTTGAGGCAGTTTAGCTTCAGCTATCATGGTTCTGACAGCTTCCTTTAGTGTTCTGTTTCTCCTTTCAGCAACACCATTTTGTTGAGGGGTTCTGGCAGCAGAGTACTCATGATGTATTCCTTTGATGTTACAGTACTCTTCAACAGTAGAGTTTGTAAACTCTGTCCCTCTATCTGATCTGATCTTCAATATTTTGATAGTCTTCTCATTCTGGATCAGTTCCATCAGATTTGTAAGACATTCCTTGGTTTCACTTTTCTTCTTCATGAAAATCACCCAAGTATATCTTGAATAATCATCCACAACAGCTAGGCAGTATTTCTTTCCACCATTGCTGACTGGATCAATAGGGCCAAATAAGTCCATATGTAACAGCTCCAATATCCTTCCAGAAGATTGGTGCTTCTTGCTTTTGAATGATGACTTGATTTGTTTACCCTTCTGACAGGCATCACAGAGCTTATCTTTGCTCATGACTGCTTTTGGAATCCCTTCTACCAAATCATTCTTGATTAATCTGTTGATGGTCTTGAAGTTTAAATGATTCATCCTTTTGTGCCACAGCCAACTGACTTCACTTGGAGCAGATGCTACCAAACAAACACTTGAGTTCTTGTCAGCAGAACTCCAGTCGACTATGTAGACATTCCCTTGTCGTCTTCCAGATAAAATTACCTTCTTTGTACCTATCTGTTCAACGTAGCACTTATCTGTTGAGAAAATGACTGAATATCCTTTGTCACAAAATTGACTTATGCTGAGCAGATTGTATTTGAGGCCTTTGACATATGAGACGTCAGATATCTCTATGTTTCCTCTGATTATTCTTCCTTTAGCTTTAATCTTGCCTTCTTTGCTGTCTCCAAATGTAACACTTGGACCATCCACAGCAACTGCATCAGTCAGCTCATGTATGTTTCCACACATGTGTCTTGAACATCCACTGTCCAAGTACCAGATCTTCTCTACTTTACTCCTACTCCTAATCCTATCCTACAAAACAAAAATAAAATTGTTTTAGGTACCCTTATTGAGAGGGTCCTGAAGGATTAGTTCCACCTTTGACAACCCAAGATGTTGAAGTCTTAGGCTTCTTAGGTTTCTGAGTTTTCACAGGAGTATGAACAGTTTCATTTTTATCATAATTATCAGATAAGTCATGTTGATGATCAGTATGATATGAATAATGTTCATAAGCAGGGTAAGGTGCATGATATGCAGTATATGCATGCATTGGATGAGCAGGGTAAGGTGCATAGTAACTAGGAAACTGAGGTGCATGATACATAGGATGATATGCAGCAGGTTGCACATAATATGACTCATTTCCATACCAAGCATTTTGATTTTTCTTATTCTTATGCTTCTTTGGTTTACTAGGTGCTTGCTCAACTTGTTTAGACTTAGCTTTACCACTAGTCTGATTGACTTTAGCTTTATCAGCAGACTTCTTAGGACTCTGCTGTTTGGTCTTACTAGTCTTATTTCCTACACTAGGCTCTTTGCTCTTTTTAGCCTTAGGAGATTTCTTCTCCTTTAATTCTTTCTCAGGTGAAGTAGGTCTAGCAGTTTGAACATACAGAATGACCTTACTATTGTCAGCTGATATGAATTTTTCAGTATGGTTCAACTCTTGCTTATCCTGTTCTAAAGGCATCTTCTGTTTACTAGATGTATGCGTGGATGCAACAGATGATTTCTCATGAGACTCGATAATCTTTTCAAGTTCCATGATTTTTCCTTTATAAACTTCACATTCAGCTTTCAGAGATTCATGCTCTTGCTCAAGCTGTTTATATTCAGCTGATTCTTTTGGCTTTTCAGCTAAAAGTTTAAGTGAACTGTTTTGCTCTTTTAGCAGGATCATCTCTTCCTTAAGCTTTACAAATTCTCCAGCAATAGTAGTATTATTTAACATCATTTGCTCTAGAGAATCAAACAATTCATTATTTTGAGGAGTTACCTCATCCTCAGAGTCATCAGAGTCCTTTGCCATCAGGCACAGGAGAGCAGGCTTTTCTTCATCAGAAGATTCTTCATCAGACGAGTCTGAATCTGAATCAGATGGGCAGACAGCAGCAAGCTTTTCTGCTTCAGCCATCATTGCTTTCCCTCTCTGATACTTTCTTTCTTTTCTCACTTTCTTCTCCTCTTCAGTGTACTTCTCTGCTTTTGGATATGGGCAGTCTTTGATGAAGTGTCCCAATTTCCTGCAGTTGTAACACATTAGTTTTGATTTATAATCTTCTTTATCTTGAGAAGAAAAGTTAGGTTTAGAAGTGGAAGCATTGTTGTATTTGTTCTTCATTTTTCTTTTGTAGAACTTCTTGAAATTGTTTATCAACAGTGCAACGTCTCCAGCAGTGTACTCCTTTTTGTTGAGTAGAGTGGCTTCATCAGATGAGTCCACTTCTGCAATTCTTTGAGCTGGTCTTCTTTGATTTTCAGCAGCAACCAGTGCAGCTGTGGGTCCTGAAGTTGAGGTTTCTTCAATACCCATCCTAGGCAGTTTATACTCATAAGCCTTGAGTACAGAAAACAGCTCTGTCAGAGAGATCTTCCCCAGATCCCTTGATTCTTCCATTGCTGTCACCTTCATGTTGAACTTTGGGGGTAGGGCCTTCAGTACTCTGTTGGTTATCTCTTTGTCTGTGAAGGTCTTTCCCAACTTTAAAACTTCATTCAACGTCCTGGTGAACCTGGTATCCATCTGATCAATGGTCTCTCCAGATTTCATCTTGAAGTTGTCCAGCTTTTCCAAAGCAACACTGAGCTGATGCTCTTTGATGGCGTCGTTTCCTTCGCTCATGTCACGAACCTTGTCCCACATCTCCTTTGCAGTTTTGCAATGTTTGACCTTGTCAAACCGGTCATTATCCAGGGCTTTGGTCATGATGAAACGGCCAACTTTATCCAGATTGAACAGCTTTATTTCCTCGGCTGTCATCTCTGTCAGATCTTTTTCCACCACCATTTCAGCTTCATCTACTATGATGGTCTTGGTGAATTTGAATGGACCTTTAATGATACATGTGTACATGTTGTCATTATAGGCAGCAAGGAAAATCTCCATTCTGATTTTCCAGTCCTCAAAGGACATACCAGCAATGTGGGGAACATGACTGATACAATCCATTTTTCAAAAAGTTTTAGTTTTTCAAAAAGATGCTCTTTTGAAAAGTTTTTAAAAACCTTTGAAAAACACTTGGATCAAGCTCGTTGATCAGGCAGCTGATTCAAATGAACCACCCGCTCTGATACCACTTGTTGGTCCCAAGTGGTCAGAAGAGGTTTAGAGGGGGGGGGGGGGTGAATAAACCTCTTTAAAATTTTCTTGCAATTTTAACTTTAAAACTTTTCTTCAACTGAACAGACTAAGCTGATCAGATTAGTAAGTTACAACTCTGTTCGCGAACAAATCTTTGAACAGATTTGTCGACCACTCGTCTGATGGTTACTTAGCTGATTTGTTAAAATCAGTTTTAATACTTAGAGTACTTGCAGCGGATTTTCAAAGTGTTTTTCACAAGTATTCTTAGCAGTTTGAAAAATGTTTCCCCAGTTTTGTAAACTCCTTTTTAACTTCTTTTCAAACAGTTAACTTAGTGTTTTATGCAATCAGTAAATATGCAGTTTTAAAACAATGTAAAAACACAATCAATTTTTATAGTGGTTATATGGATTTGAATATCCTTTAGTCCACTCTTCCAAGTCACTCAGATCTTGGGTTATACTATAATCACAAAGTTTACAGTATACTCTGCTTGCGTCGAACAACAAATGAAACGACCACAAGTTCGCAATAGGAAATCACACAGAAGACCTATCCTCTAAAGTTTGATCACTCACAAAGATGGATCACAACTTCGCACAACACTCTTGTTTACAAAATCACTCAGAAGATGTATTTTTCTTGATTCTTCAACTCTGCTTTCGTCAACAAATGACTCAGCTGATGAGTGAGCTGTTCTTGAGACTTAGGAGAATTCTGCTTCGAAAATTTCTCTCAGAAAGTGTGTTGCTTGTTTCTTCTTCGTCTCTCTCAGCTATTTATACTTGAGGATTGAAAAGTGTCCGTTGAAGAGAGACAAGATTCAAATTCCTCGAGTACTGGTCCTTAAAATCCGCGAACGGCTCTTTTGCAGTCTGTCCGTACTGAACAGTACTATTCTGCAGGCAGCATTAAATGCAGCATTAAATGCACTCTTCTGATGCGAAGCATTTCTTCAATCATTTGTCTTTAATAACCTTGTACTTCAGCATTTATTACTCCAAAGGGCATTTATTACCGTTGGGAACACTTCTTGATCTTCTTCACTTGGCTGACGAAAGTATACGTCTGATGGTGAACTCGGCTGATCTCAAACTTGAACAAATCTGATTTGAGTCGGCTGATCTTCACTAATCTGATAACTTTACTTCAGCAGATCAGAAGTCTTGGACCTTGAAACTTTGACTCTTCTGATTGTCTTCATTGCTTAGTCAAAATTCCTTGATAAGTTTATCAGCTAAGTTACTCCATACTTAGCCAATTTCTGAAGTTTTGGAATGCATCAAAACCTCCCTTATCAAACTTTCTTTAGTGCCTTCATCTTCATCTTCATCCAACATTGGTTATGTACACGAAAAATTGGATAAAAAGCTTTAAAGTAATAGCAATGCTATTATATGCTTGTAACTTTGACATGAAACATATGAGCATACATGATGTGATTCTTGATATTAAAAGCATTTAGGAATAGTGATTGGTCTATTATAATTGAGTTCTAGTTAATGTTTCATTTTATCCTAGCATTAAGTGTTGTAAAAGTAATGATAGAGTTGTAAATCAACTTGAATTTGCTAGAGTAGTAAGTTGTCTTTTGTACAATACTAGTACTCAATATGATATTACTTTTATTGTTATATTAAGCAGATGGAATAGTAATTTTATTCATAATCATTACGGGTTGGATGTCTAATTGTCCAGGCAGTAATGATAGTATCTTGTACCTAAACAAAATACTAAAGCATTTTAAGAACCATGAATCATGGAATTTATATTTTAAAGGGTATCCTTCGGTTTTAGGAGAATTTATTGATGCCAGTTGGATAAATGAGCGAGAAGATCATACATTCACAAGTTGATCTTCACTCGTAATGGTGGAGTTAGCGGAATTGATAAGATATTTAATGATCAAAATTTCGTTATGACCAAAGCCTATGCCACCTATATTGTGATAGTGCGGCCACACTGTCAAGAGCCTACAATAAGGTGTATAATGAAAAGTCCGGACATATAGGACTGAGACATAGTTATGTTAAATATTTACTCACTATTGGAGTAATTACCATCGAATTTGTGCGAAGCCAAATATGATAGATCCTTTGACGAAAGGATTAAAAAGAAATATGATTAATCAAACTGCTAAAAGGATGATAATTAAGTCCATTTTTAATAACCACCAATGATAGAAACTCAACTCTATTCTTGATTTTCAAGGCTAAGAGTTCAATGAGCAAAGTATATCATATGATGTGGTTGAATCACTAGCAAGACATCATCCCGAGTAAATAATTCTTTTAATTGTAATGTTAAAGATAGGCTGAGAAATATGCTCTTAATAGACTTATAACACGTGTGTGTTAAAGTGCTTATCAGAGGCGGACCTCAAGAGGGACTGGGGGGGGCCATGGTCCCCCCAGAAAAGAGTATATTTATACTATATATATGTAAATATTAACATGAATTTGTTGTTGGTAAAGTGGTTAGGCATCATGAGGAAAGCTAGAGGTCGGGAGTTCGATTCCTCTGGGGAGCTGAATTTATTTTAACCTCTTTTGTTGATATTTAATTCCCCTTTTTGGCCTACTAACTTTCTTTTATTTCATGCAGAATTAATATTTTTCCCTCTCCATTCTTTGTGGAGATTTAATTGCTTTCTTGGCTTCTTTTTATAAAAATTTAATTGACATAAACACATCTACTCATGCACTATTATATTTTTTTTTTATTTCAACCTAAAGTTTATTTAGTTTTTCCTTTTTAAAGTATTCAATAATTGATGTTTCTCATGGATTTTGTCTTTGTGCAAAATTCAAGTTCTTTAGTAGATATAATTTTATTGAATTATGAGATCATAATTATATTATATTTACAGAAGTCGGAATATGATTTTAACAGTATATTATACATATTAATTGGACATTCGACATTTATATGACTTGGTTATACATTTATTTGTTTTTAGGTCAGTTAGATTGCATCTTAAACATCTGTTTTGAGTGTTTAAAGATCCGTATACTTGAAATATGAAAAATATTTTTTTCACTTGTTCTTGAATAAAATAATAGTATTACTTTATCATAAGTTAATTTTTATTATTTTATCAAAACATTTAAAAACTACCAAGATTTTGTTACCAAAAAAATCTTCGGCCCCCCCAACGAAAGTCGTCTAGGTCCGCCCCTGGTGCTTATGTTACAGGGCACTTCCGATGAGTCTACCTATGTGAGTGTAGAGGGTGATGCCGTCTTCTATGAGTTAAGGGCTTAACTCTAGAGCGCTCATGAATCAGGATATCGACACAAGGCCAATCCATGTGTCGGCTAATTAGAATACTCAAAATCATTGGAATTTGTGTGTGTTAGTGTTTCCAGTTAATCATATAAGAAGTTGGTTCAAAGACAAGCCAACCATTTTTCTTGGTTAACTTTTTTGTCGAATAAAGACCTAGTCATTGAAATTTTGTACCCGATTATCTGCGAAGGATTTGTCATGGCCCAGATGTACCTCCAAAAAATAGAGATTTTTCATATCTGATCTAGATCTTTTACGTCTTCATCATAATCAACAATCGAAAAGTGGCTTATCCAGAGTATTGGCGCAATTTTATTATAATTTTGTCTCATCATCAATATGTGAACTACTCCTTCTATATTGTCTTAATATATTTTCTTCTATAAGAGGCATGGGGGCCTTGTTATTGTAATTCTCATGTTTTACAGTCAACTAGTAATGGGATCTTATGGTGTCGAAACAATCCAAGGTCTGCAAGTTGCGACTTAAAAATTTTCATAGGAACTCCATTGCCATTGGCTAATACAAGATGCATCAGAATAACCGGTTATAAATTTTTAGGTCAAGATACCTTTACTTAAGCCTTTTATCCGTTTGGTTGTTGCTCACGATCCCCAATACTTTGAATAAACCGATAAAATGATAGCTATCAATCGTGTAATAAAAATAAAATTAAAAATCTACACTATTAATAGAGTCATTACTATTTCATTAATATCAAGTTTAAACATTCCCTCATACAAATATCCTTTTCCGACAAAAGTTTCACTATTGGACAAAATGAATTTATCAGATTCGAACATAAGCTTCAAACCATGCTTGTTCAAAATGCTACCAGAAACTAAATTCTTTCTGAGCTCATGGACATGATACACATTTTTCAAAGATAAACTCTTCCCCGAAGTGAATTCCAAATCCACTGTTCCTTTGCCTTTTACAATAACCGCCGACGAATTGCCCATATACAAGACATTGCTTCATGACCAGGTTCATATGTTGTAAAGCAACTTCTATCCTTGCATACGTGCCTTTTCGCCCCCGGAGTCAATCCACCGAGAACCATCATCTTGTACCATATTAAGTTCAAAAATTATAGCAATATATTTTTCTTTTTTACTTTGTTGTCCAATTTTGTTCTTAAGTTCTCTACAATCTTTCTTGAGATGACCAAGTTTTCCACAATGCCATCAACATCCTTTTTCCTTCTTATTTTCATTTTTTTGGTTATTAGTGTATGGTTCATTTCTCTTACAATTTTCATTGTTTTGCCCGGAGTTTTGATGATGTGTGAACTATTTAGTTTCCTCCACCATATGCACCTTACAATTCTCTTTAACTTGTGGTTCTTCACTTTCTCGCATTCTAGATTGCTCTTCAATGCAAAAGATAGAACCCAAGTCTTTAACACTAACATCTTCCTTTTTATGTTTTAGACCTTTCTTAACAATTTTCCATAAAGGAGGAAGCTTATCTATTATGCAAGACACAACAATGCACTCATCCATATTCAAATTCAATTGTTTTATATGCCCAAACATGGATTGTAATTCATTAAATTATTCACTCACAATTTTTTCATCGACCATCTTGTAATTCACAAATTGAGATGCTTAAAATTTCTTACTTGTAGAATCTTCAACTAAGTACCGTGCATTGTGAGTATCCCAAAGTTCCTTTGCCGTTCAACATCTTGATAAATTTCAAACAAACTATCCGTCAATGCATTTAAGATATGACCCCTACAAATTTTGTCGTATTTCTCCAACTTTGTTTTTTTTCGAGATTCAGCCAATGTTTCGTTTTCACGTTTTTGCGGCTTTGGTGTTGTTAACACGTACTCCACCGAAAGTGACAATAAAAGAAAGGAATCTTTTTTTGCCACCGCCTATATTTCCACCATCAAACCTTTCCAATTTGGCGAAATATGTAGTGAGTTGTTGCAAGCTTGGAGAAGCCATGTTGGAAAATTACACAAAATATGGGGCAAGATATTGCACCTCAAATTGCCATAATCCTGATCCAAAAAATTCAACTATGTCGAAAAACTAATTCCTCCAATTCTCGCAGATTCTATGTATTCCTCAAAACAATATTCGCCCCCACCAATGTGTGAAGGAGTTTAACAGCCAATTTGCCTCAGGATACAATGAAGCCCAGTTATAAATTTTTGTTTGTCTGCGAATTACACTTTCAAAGCAAACCCGAATACTCAAATTATAACAAGCTTTTTGAAATAGATAACTTGGAACAAGCAACTTCTCGAGAAATTGAATAAATAAAACTGAAGAGTACGAAACCTCAAAATTTGAAATTTTAAGACTTGATGAAATTGCAGGCACGTAACTTTAGGTTTCGGAGTTTTAATGACAGAATATTGTTCTTAATGTTGCAAACCAATCTGAATTCTTTTTATATATAATTTGTTTCGGGAATTTATGCTTGTATACAGATTTCACATAATTTCTCAAAGGTTGCATCTCATCAAAGCATTAATTCAACCAATCCGATGAAATGAATGAACACAACTTTTGGAAGTAAAAAGTAATTGTACCATTCTTAATTGTCGAAAAGCAACGACAATTATTCAATTTAAATAACAAATTGAATTTTCTTTATTTTGAAAATTTTCTAACAATTTCGACTATCGCATCGAGTGGTAGACTGGACATCTTTTTCTTTTCATTAATGGAGACTTAAAATTTGTTGGAAGATCTACATTTTATATCTTATTTTTCAGTTACAAGAAGATAAACTTGGATCTTCATGTAACAATTCAAATATGTGTACTAAGTAAGATATGAAGGCCTGATTCCGATATGATGCATATCTCATGAAGATATTTTAGCAGAAAGAACTGGTCAAGATTTTAATTAATTTATGGCTCATCATTCAATCTCATGAGAATGAGAGGCAGGGGAATTAAAGATTGTTCCTAACAAATTGTTGTTGGGACATGATAATTTGGATAAACATCAAAAAGATGTGTTACTAGAAAAGTGCAGAAGCAACATATCGATTTATTTGGATTTTTGTCAGATAACACGATGCACAAAACTATTATAAAAATAGGAATAAAAAAAGTTGAACATGTTACAACATAGTATAATTAGGAATATTATTATAACTTTAAAGTATTATATAAATTTTAATAATTACAATAACCTTTTATTAAGTTGGGTCTTTCTAAAATAAGATTTTATAAAACATAAGTGTATATGAGATACCTCATCTCAACCACTAAAAAAAGTCAACAACAAATCTGAATCACAATTTATGGTCAAAATATCCAATGATAACGTGGCATCAACATTTAGAAAAAATAAACATATGTTAAATTACATACTAACCCTTTTAATTAATATGGTTAAAAAAAAACTCTCTAAACTCTCTAAATTACATAGAAATTTTGTACCGATTATCTGCGAATGATCTGTCAAGGCTCAGATCTACCTCCAAAAAATTGAGATTTATCATATCCGACCCATATTTTTACGTATTCATCATAATCAACAATAGAAGAATGGCTTATCTGGAGTACTAGCGCAATTTTATTATAATTATGCTCGTCTATATGTATCTTGATATAGTTTCGTCTATAAGAGGCATGGGGTCTTGTTATTGTAAAACTCGTGTTTCATAGTTCACGAGTAATGTGATCTTATGTTTTCGAAACAATGCAAGGAATTCATATTGTGAATTTGAAATTTTCATAAGAATTCCATTGCCATTGTCTAATACAAGCTGCATCAAAAAAACCGATAATAATTCTTTAGGTCGTGATACTTTTTGTTTAGCCTTTTACCCGTTTGGGAGTTCCTCGTCAAGCTACGAATCCCCAAGCTTTAAGCTAGCAAACATCCATAGTCTAGGTCCTCAATGACGTGATAGTAGATCGTTCTATATTAGCATATTTTCATCTGGAAATTGAAAAAATTTCAATGAGGTATGTCATGGCATTAATTATCCACTCCAAAATTTCAAGCAGATATTTGCCAATGGGAGGTTCAGATGTTTAACAATGCACAATCCATACATTTTAACCGTTGATCCCGAAAAAGAGAAGTCTAATCTTATTCAATTACCTGAATTTGAATGTGGAAGATTTGTGGGGGAGCCACATGAGTATCTTCATTGTCGGTTTTGTTCTGTTCACGAATTGAGAATATGGTTGTTACATGACTATTCCAAACCTAATAAGTGAGTTATTAAGTACCATCTGGATATAAATGACATTGTCACAGAGACATTAAGACCAACCTCTTTATTTTCTAAATGCGATACTAGTGCTTCATCATTCCGAAAGTTTCATCTGTTATTCAACAATATCGTATTGGTTATACATTTGAAAATAGACTTTCCATTCATTTCATACAACTTGAGCAAGGGAAAGGCTCAAATTTTTACTGGCGGGTTTATGTATCCACGAAACGAGATAGGTCCAACTATGCTCCCGTATTCTTTTAGCTTAGCCGCAAAAATTGCCCTTATAAAACTGATCAAAAAATCGGATCTTACTTCCGAAAGAAAGACTACCTTATCAAGAAAATTAAATCAAGATGAAGAAAGAAAAAGAGTTGATGATCTGAACTTACATCCCAATCAACTAAAAGTTGGATAGAACAGGAAACGCCAATTAAAAGTAGCACTTTTCAAAAGAAAAAATCTCATGGCATGTATAATTTAGTTTTATGTTGCAAACAGCGAATTGATGGGAACAATGGAACAAAGAAGCATATGATGGTGGCTTGCGATAAGCCATAGAGAAAAAACTCTTGTGCACCACAAGTTTTTCATCCCTCAATTGCTAATGCTAGAAGTATTTTGGAAGGCTACAAATGAAATGAACGCTAATATGTATGATACTCAACATATCTAGTTATTGGTTTAGATCACTTTGATCTAATTGCTATTTGAAGTATCTACATATTTAAATCTAGAAATTCTACAGAACCATCTTCATAATAAAAAAAAATATCTACCCTATGTAGAAGAGTCTACAAAGTACCTAGAAATACCTATACGAGCAGCCATGTTATTGGGCCATCAAAGGTGGTCTGACACCATCAGAGGTGGTTTGCCTAATTATGTACGCCTTCATTTACAATGACATGTGGATTCATCTCCATGTCATATTGATTTATCGGATAGTAAAGATTGAATATTTGTGATCATCCATAGTGTTTAAGATCAATCCCATATTTGTCAAGGGATTTACTTTCCTTTAAGTGGACAACTGATTTGTCTTTCATATTTTTCCCTAATTAATTAGGGAATAACCAAGTGCATATTTCATGGGATTTTTGTACTAGTTTATGGACTGATTAATAGGGCAAACTACATATTATGTGGCAAATATTGTGTTCTTATCTTATCAAAACTTCGATTGAAAGTTTTAACTATATATACACTTCATTTTGGTCCACAAACTTACTCATTAAGAAAATCCTGGAGTATACCCCATCTACATAGAGTGATTAGAGTTTGAAAGACCAAAATCGATGATCATGAGTGTAACGCCCCCAAAATTTCGAACCCTTTTGATTAGATTTTTATTCCAATTTATGTGCTACATTTTATTTTCAAAGTTAAGCATTAATTTAAGCTAAAATATACAAATTAATTGAATCTTGTGATCTTTTGAACTTTGAAATAATTCAAAATATAAAAGATACTTTAAAATAAGATTAAGACATTTTTGAAAATTTTCGGGCTTAGATGCACAAAAAATTTGTTTTTGGGGACAACAATGTAAGTTTTCAAAATTTTAGGGGGCAAAGTACAAATTTGGCCCAAGTTGCAGATTTTCTGCATGAGAGTAATTATTTTTCTCTTCTTGCACACACTTTAGGTTGCAAGCATAGTCTTGGACGGAAAAATTGTTCTACCGAAGAATGACATGCATTGATGGTTAAAAAAAATAATAATTAAACATTATGTTTCCCTATCTTTCCAATGTGTATATATTTGTTATATAAACTTAACATCAGATTTTATCCTCTCACTAACCTCATTTACTTACACATTATATATAAAGAAAATAAGAGAGAAAGAGAGAGAGAAGACCACACATTAGAAATAGAATTTTCGGATTTACACTACACAACTTCGTTGTTTCGACCATTCCCCCTTCATCCCCAGTTGAATCATGCCCAAGTTTTGCATGAAGTTCCTACACACATGGAGCTACATATTGACCGTTCGGATCGTCATTTTCATCTCTCGAAGTTAATCGGCAGACGTTTGAAATTGGTGAAAAATGAGAATTTGAGGACTTTTGTTATGAACCACCACCGGAGCCGCCATCACTGCCACTGGAGCCGCCACCACCATCGTTGGAGGTCTGAAGATGAAGATGACTTCATCCCCTTCGTTGCTTCGGGTAAAAATCCATCTATGCATGTGTTCTTTAATCTTTGTGATTTTACTTTCTTCTCTTTAAATTTTATATTGAAGAGGTTTAGTCTATCAATTGTAGCTTTTGTGAAAAGTTGTTAAGTGTATATTTAATATTAGATTATTTTATGTGGATTAGCTTGGGTTTTGATGAAATAGTGCTTATATGTTTGGATCTTGATTTATTGTTCATAATTTTCGAAACTTTGGGGGCATTTTTGAAAGATGTTAAAAGTTTAAGGGTTAGGGCTGCAAAAATTTTGGGAGTATAATGGACTAAAAATATCAATATTTGTTTGATATTTGGTTAATTTACTTGAAAAGCATTTGTTTTAAAGTTTGTTTCGATATTTTGCAAAAATGAGAGTTTTTGAAACTTTTGGGGTTAGTTTTGCAATTCTGAAAATAAGGGGGCAAAGGCACTGTTTTGTTGATATTTTACATAGTTACTTTTATAAACTTTTGATTAATTAAATTGATGTAGTGCTTTCACTTTTGTTTTAAGATTGAAATTTGTAAATTTTACCGAAGAAAATTTATGATCAAAGAAATTCTTGTTTCTCATTGTTAGTTGGTGAAAAGTAATTAAAAATTATTTTTAATCTCAGTTTTATAGTGAAAATATGCTTGATTATTTTTAAATATTGCTTAGATGCTTCGATCTTGGATTATTTTTCAAGAAAGTTGATTTTATTAAGTTTTTGAAAACTATGAGGATATCTTTGAAAAGTTTTAAACTTGGGGGATTTTTAAAGATTTGATTTTTGAAGTAACAAGATACTTAATACTTTTATTTGATTTTATGATATGGGTATAGTTAAAAAACTTTAGTTTTAAAATTTGTTGCAAATTTTTGGAAAAATGGATTTTTATAACAGTTTAGGGGTTGTTTTGTAAATCTGGAAAATAAAGGGAAAAGTTTGCTTTTTGGCTCTGTTTTATGAAATTAGAATTTTGAGTTTTGAAAATAATTACTTTTAAGTGAAGTTGATGTCGAAAGTTCTAAGCAATTTTTTGCGATGTGTCAGTTTAGGAATTATATTTCAGTAAGGTTAGATAAATTCTAAGTCGTATATGTACTTGCTCAGGTTTCGGATACGCTTCATTTGTGGAGTTTTAGTCGCTATACTAAGCGACAAAGGTGAGCGTTGTGTGTTGAATTTGTATGTCGGTCCGATGTGCTAGTAGATCGAGTCAAACATTTACTAATGCTTTTAATAATCAAAGCATGTTTTATATTATAATTTCTCTTGCATGTTGTCACGAATAGATTGGACTTGTTATGTCGACATTACTCGTGCGAAATCACTTAGCATTTCAACATAATTATCCAAATACATGCTACATCTAAATCTACTAGTTGCGAATATATGTTTCAAAAATTATCATGATACCTAAAATTTCATTTGATAAGTTGTTAAATGTTGATAATATGTTAAATATGTTTGATATGTTATATTTCCTATTTTGTATTTCCGTTTGTTTTCAATTTTGTGTGAGCCCTATTTGTTTGGTATATGGACCCAATGGCAACCTAGCCGGCAAGGGCCGACAGGATTGTCACGGTTACCCGTAGGCCTGGCCTTACAATCCAAGTGGGGAGGAACACTTGGAGAGTAAGGACGAACTCCGGCAAAGACATGTCGATGCATTTCAGATAGTAAGGTCGCTCCTTACTTGGTGAGTTTGGATGGACATCAGACTGAGGATGGAGGGTAAGTGGAGGACTGCATCAGCAATTCTTGGTTATATGAATTCCGTTTTTCTTCCATCTTGAATATATGTTTATTGTTTGATAACATGCTTATGTTATATAATATGTTGCATCCACACATCACCATCAAATTCGCACACAACCTTACTAAGTTGGACGATCAACTTATGGTTTCCGTGTTTCATTTCTTTTCAGTTTCAGGTGTTCTGGAAAATAATAGTTGGGTTGCAGTTAGGTCATCACAGTTGAGGTCCCACCATAGTATTTGAGAAAGTAGTTATATATGGTTTGAAGCTTTATATTATTTTTTATTTTATTTTAAACCTTGCTTAGAACATTTGAATCGTTAAAGTTTTTGATTTTATTTTCGTAAAAGATATAAGATTTTCATAGATTACTTATTTATCTGTCTCGGTTGATTTTGTTCAAAACTTTTGATATGTTAAGATTAAATGCTTCCGCTTTAAACCTCTAATATGGAAACTGATTTGATTCATCGTCAAAAGAAAAAAAACTTAGTAATTTAAATTGTTCTTATTTTATTTTAAACCGCTTCCGCCTTTAAACCTTTTAATTTATCGTTTTAGTTTTTAAAAAAAAAGTTTCCTCTTTTAACATTTTTTCGATATAATAAAAAAAAAAATCGCCTGTTATCCGACGGGCCCGCGGAGCCGGGCCGTCACAATGAAGCAAAAACATTCAAGCAAAGCATCAATGGCTGGAGGTATATTTCTTGTCCTATTTTCAATTTTCGATCCATGTTTAATTCCGCATTTATTATTTGGATCGATTGATCTTTGTTCACAATGCCCCTTAAGTACCATTTGTGTTGTTGAACTATCAATCATTGAAGTTCCACTACTTGTTGACAACATTCCAGTAGATCAAGTTGTTCAGAAGATTTCTGATAGATTTGAACAACAAGTTGAACATCATATTTCGAAGAAAAGGTTGATACAACATTAAGAAGATCTACTAGATTTAAAGGGTCAATAAATTTCTAGTGATTAAATTGTATATCTACGATGAATTGACTATAATATTAGAGCCGAGAATGATCATGAATTCTTCTCACATGAGCTGTAAATGATTAAACTATGGTATTATGCGATTGTATTGACATTAGTAGCCCAGTTTAAATGTTAATTACAACAAATGAATGTGAAATAATGAACTATTAGAGGAGGAGGTATACATGAAATTACCTGAAGAATCCCCTATAACGATGGTGAGGATTTGATTTGCATGTTGAATAGGTCCATATAAAACAAACATCCCACCAGTTGTATTTGAAGTTTCATGATATATTTTCTTATTTGGTTATGTAGAAAATATGATGGATTAATTCATATACCTTAAGATTAGTGGGAGTAAAGTTTGTTTCTTGGATGCTAACTTGCTAGCAACCAATGATAAGTTTTATTGAATGAGATGAATTATTTTCTTTATAAATTTTAATAAAGTTATAAAGTGATATCACAATAATCCAGATTTAAATTGTTGGGCAACTGCAAATAATGTAGTAAGGCACCTTCATTGACCAAAGGATTACATGTTCATGTATGAATGAACAACAACTGGAAGTATTTGGCTATTCATATTCAAACATTACTGGTTTTGTTAATTTTGCGAATTAACATTATGATATAATTGGTAGAATTGTATAACTACTATTTCCACTATGAAGATTGAGTTCGTTTAGTTTTGAGGCCACTTCATTTGGTGTATGAAGAAGAGTTTCATATTTGGGCCTAAATTATGTATCTCGCTAAGCCATTAGGAATTTACTGCGATAATTCAATTGCGCTCCTTATGGCGAAAAAGTCGACCTTAAGTATTTAGCCATAAGAGAACGTTTAAGGAAATAAACGTGAACATTGAACACATTGAAACTTAATTGGTAATCGATCCTTGTTGTAGGGCATGCCATTATTTAAATTCAAGGATCGCATAGATCCATTTGGAACTTGGTTCCATTCAAAATACATTAATTAATTTTTGTCACATTATCCATTGACCGATCGAGTACATCTATTCAAAATTTGAATTATCACAATATACAGATTGTAATAATTATTTTGTATTAGAAAATTCACATCAAATTACCAACACCAAAACTTTAAGTGTAACTCATTTATTATGAATTCCTTTGTTGGTCCCAAGTGGCCTGATGAGGTTTAGAGAGGGAGGGAGGTGAATAGACCTCTGAAAATTTTAACTTTACAATTCTGTGACTTTTTCTACGAGCAAACTAAGCAGATCGGATTCGTAAGAATACTAAGCTGATCGCACACAAAGCTTTGAATAGCAGAGTAAACCACTATTCTGACATGACTTAGCTGATTTTTAGAAAATCAGAGTTTTAAATAGATTACTTGTAGCGGATTTGTTAAGTGTTTTTCACAAGTAAATTTTCTTAACTTAGAAAAGATTTTATCCCCATTTTTCTCAAACTCCTTTTCAAAATCTTTTGGCAGTTAATTTAAGTGTTTAAGATTCTTTTGGAAATATGCAAGAAAAAAAAACAAATGTAAACATTAGAATTTTTATAGTGGTTATATGGATAAAAATCACTTAGTCAACTCTTCCAAGTCACTTAGATCTTCGGTTATACTATAATCACACAGATTACAATATATTCTGATTGCGCATTACAACAAATGATAAGCCACAAATTCATAGTAAGAAGTCACAAAGAATTCCTACTCTCAGAAGCTAGATCACTTACTAAGATGAATCTACACTCCTCACAACACTTCTCTATTACAAAATCACTCAGAAAATGTATATGTTCTTTGATTTTCAACTTCAACTTTCGTCAACAAATGACTGGGCTGATGAGTGTTTTGTTCTTGAGTTTTGAAACTTAGAAAAATTCTGCTTCAAATGCTCTCAAATCGTGTTGATTTTCTTCATCTCTCTAACTCTGGGATCAGGTTCTATTTATACTTGAGATTTGAATTATGCCCGTTGAAGAGAAACAAAATCAGATTTCTCGAGTACTAGTCCCCCATTTTCAGGAACGGCAATCTGCGACTGTGCACTATTCACTCTGCAGTACTTTTTCGTCAATCGCATTAAATGCACTACGCTGATACGAGGTTTTCTTCAATCATTTGCCATAAACTTGCATCTCCGAAACACGAGAAATGGACACTTTGAACCCCCTAAATACAAAATTAGCCCTTAACACCTCAAATTATGAAAACTCAACAACTAGCACCCCTCATTTTTTTCAATAAAGTTGACAACCGGGAGCAAAAAATATAGGTGCAAAATAGGTAATCAATTTATTTTTTTTCTTTTAAAATATGATTATGGATACTTAGATACTCATTTATCTCTCCATCTTAAAATTTATTTTTGTGATATGATTCAGTCAATTTTATGTATTAACTTTCTAGAAACTTTTCAAATTATTTTGGACATTTTGAGGACATTTGAAAAATTGGTAATTAAAGAAATATGTTAAAACAGATTTTACAGATGAATATTCAAGTATTCATAATCGTATTTTGTAAATTTTAAGAAAAAGAAAATGAATGACCTATTTTGCCCCTATATTATTTTGACCCCGGTGGTCAACTTTGTTTAAAGAAATGAAGGGGGTTCTAGTTGTTGAGTTTTTGTTTATATGAGGTGCAAAGTGCTAATTTTGTGCTTAGAGGGTTCAAAGTGTCCATTTCTCGTGTTTCGGGGGTGCAAGCTGCTGAGTTGTTCTTAATTCGAGGGTAGTAAATGCTAATTCTATTACGGGAGCACAAAATGCTCAGTTCTCGTGTTTTGTGGTGCAAAGTGCCAAAATCCAAAAATAAATTACATATTTTCTCCCTAGGTTTTTTTGAGAAAAATAAAAGAGGTGCAAAGTGCTGAATTGTTCATATTTCGACAGTGCAAAGTGCTAAATTTATGTTTCAAAGGTGTAAAGTGCCTATTTCCCATATTTCGGAGGTGGAAAGTGCAAAAAATCCTTAATAATTCATTTGTAATTTTATTTTTATGCATGTTTTCAGCTCAAAACATAAAAAATTATTACAAAATTGAATATAGTAAAGAAACTTTGAAAATGTGAGCTAAAATTAAATAAAATTGAAAAGATAATAAACTTGTTTTAGGAAAAAAATATTAATTTAACTTTTTAAATACAAATTTATTGGATTCGAAAAATATTCGATATCCGGCCAAATCCGACAAAGATCCGTTGGATTTAAAAAATCTAGATCCGAGCACAATCCGAGCAAGATCCGAATTCGACAGGATTCGATCCGATATAAATGGAGCCAAATCTGGACGAGCCTAATCCGACCGAAATCCGACCCATTGACAGCCCTAAGTTAGGTGACTTCACCGACCCATTTATGAATAAAAAAACAACTGGCAATCTGCGAGAAGAAGAAAAACATCGTTTAGGGTCTGGGGCCTCAATCCGCCGCCGTAGCTAGCACCTCCCCGCTCGAGCTCCGCCGTCTCCATCATCCATTCGCACCTCCGCTGTTCAAGCTCTTCCTTACCTTCTATCAATTGGTATCTATTAGCCAAAATTTCTCACTCTTTACCTTATGGTTTTGTTTAGCCAAAATTTCTCACTCTTTACCTTATGGTTTTGTGGTAATTCTCACTGCAAAATTGTAATTTCTCTGTGAACTTGTTCTCCATTCAAACTGAAATTGGTAAACTCCTCTTTCTTCCCTTCAATAAATTTATATAGGTTTATTTCTCTGTGCATATCTGTATTATTATATTAAATTAATGGAGGCTCTTTTGTCGAATAAAGACTTAGTCATAGAAATTTTGTACCGATTATCCGCGAAGGACCTGTCAAGGCTCAGATGTACCTCCAAAAAATTGAGATTTATCATATCCGACCCATATTTTTTACGTATTCATCATAATCAACAATCGAAGAATGGCTTATCCGGATTATTAGCTCAATTTTATTATACTTATTCTCTTCATCAATATATCAACTACCCCTTCTATATTTGTCTTGATATAGTTTCTTCTATAAGAGACATGGGACCTTGTTATTGTAAAACTCGTGTTTTACAGTCCACGAGTAATGGGATCTTATGTTGTCGAAACAATCCAAGGAATTCTTTTTGTGAATTTGAAATTTTCATAGGAATTCCATTGTCATTCTTTAATACAAGATGCATCAGAATAATTGGTAATAATTTTTTAGGTCATAATACTTTTTGTTTAGCCTTTTATCCATTTGGTTGTTCCTCGTCAGGCTGCGAATCCCCCCCAAGCTTTAAGCTAGCAAATATTCATAGTCTAGGTCCTCAACGACCTGGTAGTAGATCGTTCTATATTAGCATATATTCATCTGAAACTGGAAAATGGAAAATTTTCAATGAGGCCTGTCATGGCATTAATTATCAAGTCCAAAATTTCAAGCAGGTATTTGCCAATGGGAGGTTCAATTGGTTAACAATGCACAAACCATACATTTTAACCTTTGATCCTGAAAAAGAGAAGTCTGATCTTATTCAATTACCCGAATCTGAATGTGGACGATTTGTGGGGGAGTCACATGGGTATCTTCATTGTGGGTTTTGTTCTGATCACGAGTTGAGAATATGGTTGTTACAAGACTATTCCGAACCTAATAAGTGGGTTCTTAAGTACCGTTTGAATATAAATGACATTGTCACAGAGGCATTGAGACCAACCTCTTTCTTTTCTAAATGGGAAACTTGTGCTATATCCTTCCGAAAGATTAAGATTAATCCGTTCTTCAACAATGACGTATTGGTTATACATTTGAAATCAAACTTTCCATTCATCTCATACAACTTGAGGACGGGAAAGCATCAAACTTTTATTGACGGGTTTGTTTATCCAGGAAATGGGATTGGTCCAATTATGCTCCCGTATTCTTTTAGCTTAGCCGCAATGGATGCCCTAAAAAAGCTGACCAAAATATCGGATCCTACTTCTCTGTTTGAAAGAAATATTACCTTATCAGGAAAATCAAATCGAGAAGAAAAAAGAAAAAGGGCTGATGATCTGAACGAACATGACGTTTAGCAGCTTGGTAAGTATACCTTTGATTTTGTTGCCATGCCTATAAAGACCGTTGCTTTGGTTAATAGCCTGTTTGTAGTTACTGATTTATGAAGTGCTAATAATTACATACAAAAGCATGCATATACTTGAATTATGAAGCATTTTGACATCTGCGGTTAGAACTTTCAAGTGATAATTTATTATTACAATGTTTTTGTGATGCTTGAATTTGCGCTATTGAATGAGTAATAAAATGTCAGTATTTGATTATGTGAACTTGAAGGTGCAAAGAAGAAAATGTAGACACAATTACTTATCAAAGATGATTCTTTTAACTATTCAAGCTTTACCTGGTGTCTAGTCAGTTTGCATGCTCTTTGAAGCCATGAATATGAAAGTGCAGAAAAACTAAGGGAGGAAAAGGGGAAAACTGAAATTAGTGGCCAGTTGGTTGGCCTTATTAAGCCTCAATCCTATGTTTGGTTGCAAATATTTAATAGTGGGCTGGTCTATATCAAAACACAATAGTACACTAGCTTTGTTTTTTTGGGGTAAAAGTATTTGGTTTGATTCAGTTAATAGGTAGATGGTATTTGCACTGTATTAAATAACCAATTTCTTTTCAATATAGCCTCCAAATAAGAGAAGCCAACCGCTTGCAACACATCTTACAATGATATTTTGCCTTTGCATTCAAACTCGGATGAATAGATCTGCATAAAGTATTTGATATGCTTATTTGGTAAATGTTATATATTGACATAGTGACTTCTTATGGTTGAGGCGTAGTATTTTAACTTATTATCTGTCTTATACCTCCTGTCTATTGTTTTGAGTGATAAGTAAAATAAAGGAGTAAAGTTAGCATGATGTTATTCAAATAAATCCTTTTAAATGTCTCCCTTGTAATGCAACACATATATGATGTTGGATATGTATTGAATAATTTTCTGATATCATTTTTATGAAATCTGTCTTTCAGGTCATAACTCAACTCATATTCACATAGAAAATGTTTCTTGCAAGTCGGTCGTACTAGAGTCTTATTCGGGAGGATGGCACTGTTTCGAGGGACAGCAGTAGGAGTTGAGATTGTGTTTGGACTATAATAACTTACTATTTAGTTTTTTATGCTCATAAATTTAATTTTTAGACTTTCAGCAAACAAATAATCTAATTTGAAAACGATTGTATGTTCTACTTTAAATAGTTGACTATGTGTTATAGTTACTAATAATGGACTTTGTGTTTTAATATTATAGATTGGAAGATAATAAATCTTAAATGTAATAGTTAGTTGAGAGATAACCGTTTAAGCTATTTTACTTAGGCCTGAAAACGAGCCCAAACAAGTCGAACAAACAAGTGTTCGGATTTGGGCTCCAAAATAAGCCCACATGTTCAGGCTTGGTTGGAGCTCGGGCCTGTTAAAAAGAATTGTTTAGGCTCGATTCGAGTTTCAACATATATGTTCACGAGTACTCGAAAACTATTTGAATTTTCTTTTTCCCTGTGCTCAGCAACCAACGGTAGACCCACAACATAATAAATGCATTTTAGCAAAAAGTAAAAGTATTGACAAAAAAGTAAAATGTATTGGTTATTGCACCTTGTTTCTCTTAATTTACTTTATAACATCTCGAATTCCCCACCCCCCCCCCCCCTCCTTCCTTTTTATCTCCTTTATGTTCTCCATGAATTTTTTTTCACCTTCCTTTATTTTCTTCTATATCTTCACCAATTCAAGAAAAAGTGTCTCCAGTTTAATTGAACTAAGGTGTAACTTCTCGATGTTCAATAAACCTTAGTTTCCTCTCCATCAATTTTTTCAATTTGGAATGAAATTTCATCTTTAACTTTGGCCAAAAGTTAGGGTCATTTATGGTGAGGAACAAAGATTATGGAGAAATCAAATCATTCCCAAGATTTGTGCGATTTGGTTCCAAAATGGAAAATATGGACATGATAAAAGAAGACGAAATTGGAATTTAAAGCATTAGCCCCTCTATACCTCACTGCTCCTTAAGTTCACGAGCTCGACGATTCGAACAATGGAGTGATTGAACTCGGCTCGAAATTTCATCCGAACTTGAGATTTTGTTTAAGCTCGGCTCAGTTCGACTTAGAACGAGTTCGAGCGAGTTCGTGCCGAGCCGAGTCACGAGTTACTAAGTACTAAGGGTGTATGTGGATGGGTTTTGGCCCGGTCTCGCGGGTTTCATGAGATCGAGTCAAAACCCTTTCAATGAGTTTTCGCCAAACTCATAAATCATCAAAAATCTATTCAGAAACTCACACTCAAACTCTTCAAACCTATAAAACATTGATTTGACATCTACCACCTAATTTTTCCCCCAAATCTCACTAAAAATGACATTGATTTGACACATATCACCTACTTTTTTTCCTAAATCCCAATATTCAAACCCAGTCCAAGTGAGGTTTCAACTTATTCAAACTACAAAACCCAAGAGCCAAAACTCATCCAAATGAAGTCTCAAAGGTTTCATCGAAACCACCCAAATCAAGTTTTTTAAACCGAGATTCGCGAAACCGAGCCAAAACCCATCCAAATAGACCCTAAGTACTTCAAAGAACCCAAATACATTTATTATTTTAGCTTGCAAAAGAGAAGACAATCTCATGTACAAAGATCTTATGTAATGGGACCTATTTGGTCTACCAATTGATTCAAATCCCATGTGCTATTTTTGTACGATCATATGACATATGCTTATATCAATAAGAAGGCATAACACCCAAACTTTCACTGTGAGAATAATATTAAGGCAAAATTGTAAAAATCGTCCAAAAGTAATTACTGATTTTCAATTTTCGTCTCAAATAATATCAACTTTGCAAATTTCGTTCCGTAATTTAATATTTTTTTGAAATATCGTCCCACCGTTAATTATGAGACGAAAATTGAGCATTTGTCCGTTAAATTACCACATTGTTGCTTAAGCGTCGTGACATGGTAAATTTTAACGTGAATAGTTATATAATATTGCATAGTTCGTCCCAAACTAATTAAAAGATTGAACCGTTATTTCCATCAAATTAGAAATGAATATTGGAACGTGTATAGGACGTGTATGGAGAAAGTATTCTAATACAAACTTGAATTCTCCATATTTGTTTACAAATCAATACTTTCTTAATTCTAAAGTATAGGATGTGTATTTTGATTATACTATAATCCCATATCAAACAGCGCATCATTTTCATACAATAGCTCCAATTAATTTTTTATTTGGGTCTATACATATCCCAATTAATTTATTTTTCGCTGATTTATAATTCTAATTAAAACAGCACACTTAGCCAACTCAAAACTCTTTAAAAATTAGACATGGGATCTAGTATAAAACTAATAAGATTTTTAATATTTCTCTAACTGAGATCTAATCATTCAGTGAGCCCTATTGGATCTAATCATTCAAATATCTGGTGGGACCCAACAAAACCCACAACCAAGCTTTCATGAGCCAGCTATGAGCAATTTCCCAATAACATACATGGTTGAGTGACAATGGGCAGAATTAGGAATACGGGTCAGTGAGAGCTATACATAGATAAATTTTTTGATAAGTTTTCCTCAAAAATATCAAAAGTTTTTGTATTTGAGTTAACCAAAATGAGAATATAGAGTACTTTCTACTTTAACATATTTTCTTTTTATTTACAATTCTTTCTAAGATTTCTCGAAAACTTTCTAATATACAATTGACCGAAATATACGTTAAAAATGAAACTTCAATACGTGGGGCTATAAGGTTCTAAGATAAATTAAATAATCGAAATACAATTTCAGATGAAACAATTATATTCACAATTAATCACACCGATATTTAATTTTCTGAAATCAGTACATAATAGTCAGGACAGAACTAGATCAATATTTTTGAGGGGGGAGGGGATTTATGTAGTATTGTATTAAATAAAACGTATAATAAAAAAATCGAATTCTCTTGATTATTATTAAAAAGGAAATAAAATTAAAAAATATATTAAAAAATAACAAAAATCAAAGAACAATTATTCAGAAAGATAAAGAAGCCAAAGGAACAATTGTTGAGAAAGAAAACGAAATTAAAAGAACAATTATTGACAAAATAAAATAGATTAAAAGAATAATTGCTAAGGAACAAAAAAAAACTATAAAATAAGTAACAAAGGAAATGGCACTCTTAGGGGATTTGAACTCAGAACAATGTTGATAAATATGTATAACCAAACCCATGAGCAAATGCATTTCTTTTTTTTTTTTTCTTTTTTTGATAACTAAAACTAATATAAATATATTTGAACAATATTTCTTAGAAAAGAAAAAAAACTACAAAAAGCGCAAGTAAGCAAGCATCCAAGGGTCGAACCCTGGACGTCATCCAAAAGTTCAAGTACCCTATCCAATGAGCAAATGTAGTTTGTATGTTAAGAAAACTACTAATAAATATATATTCTATAACGGAGTTAACAACAATGATGAAAACGTATTAGATACCTCGGGGAGCTTCTTGAAGACACCCAGAAGCCTTGCAAATGAAGTATGAAGCACTGCTTCCTTACACTGTTCATGGAACAAAGTGGGAGGAACATCAAAATCACTAAATCAGTAGTGGATCTCACACATGCAGTGACATTTCGATCTAAGAAGCCAACAAAAATAACAACAATTAATTAGCTCCCTATGAAATAAAAATAGTCAATTTTTACTCCACGTGAAATAAAATAATGAGTAATTTATCTTCTTGTGATATAAAATAGGCAATTTACCTCCTTGTAAAATGAAATAATGAGCAATTTAACTCCATGTGGTATGAATTAATGAGCAATTTAGAGGGAGACAACGTGCTTCTTTTATAAAAACACGGGAAGTTATTTTATTATTTTTCTTATCACAAAGAGTTAAATTACCTATTTAGGATATCACAAGGAGATAATTTGCACTTTTATTTATCACATGGAGTTAAATTACCTATTTAAAATAACACATGAAGTTAATTTGCTATTCCCTCTAAGTAAGAGACTTTAATTCGTTATCAAGACAGTTGAGAATTTTAATGGTGCGAGCCAACTTGCTAAAATACATGATTTGGCCTCAAACGAATAAGTTTTTATAAACAATGAATTTTGTGATATCTATTTTCCAAAGGCATTAGCTATAATTTTGTGATATCTATTTTGCTGGAACGACATATATATGCCTTGTTAGAATTAATTCCTTTATATATTACCCTATATTTCGTGAAGCATACAACCATATACATAGCCACTTATGAATTCATGCCTAGCTTCTTAGTAAAAACATGTCTTGTTGAGCTAGTCAAGTGTGTGATGTTAAATTTATTTTGAACTGGCTTTGTTCATAGTTTATCTTAAATTGAATAGAATAGAAAATTTATACTAATGCATAGCACTATCAGATAATCATATGAATAATGTTTATTCCTTCTAATAGGTAGTAAATGTATACTTATTAGTTGACTGGCGAAGAATATGAGATTTGAAAATCATTTACATGAAATTAATCCTTTAGAGGACATAGAAGTTAAATTTAAGCTCATGGCGATGACTGGGAGGAGGAATACTTCTAGACCGTGCATGACTGCCGACTTGATTTTTGCTCTTATTATATTATGGAACAAATATAGCCACCCTCATTGTTTTAAATCCTTTCCAGGTGATCTGTTGAATTAGATTTTAGAATATGATAAATAAATTTCAGGCAGCTACTATTTCCTTTAAAGAATAAGATCCAATAGAAGAAAATCAATATACATCATCAGTGTCTATTATGTCCAGATTTGGATATAACAAAAGATGCCAGTCTCAGTAGGCTGTAGCCCATTCTAATATTTGTAGCCCCAAAACACAAAGAGTTCCAGAAAGAAAAAATTAGGAAAAGTTATCTCTCAGTGGTATCATTGACTACTATCTATATTATAAAGGAACTCAAAAACTTCACACATCTCCTCCCTATTCTTGCGCGCCAGCTGAATGTGGTCATTGGGAAGCCTCATCTTGTACACCAGCAGAAGGTCCTTGCGGGGCCTGATCACGTAGGTCATCTGAAGGTCTTTGGGGATCCTGTGAGCCAGCTGAAGGTCTTTTGACAACCCGTCTTCCCCGAGTCCTGCGTGCCAAATCGTTGTTTTCATAATCCCTCCTAATTGTGCATGCTAGTTGAATGTCTCTGCACATAAGAGTCACACGTTTGGCATGAATCGCACATAAATTTGCGTCTTGAAGTACCTCGGCCAGGTACGACTCGGAAGCATCTTGAAGAGCCAAAATAGCATTGCTTTGAAAACGCAAATTATCCCCATAACCCCGTGTAATTCCATGATCCTCAGCAATTTGACGAACAACTTTCTGAAAGGCCTTCAACGGGATCAACAATTTACAACTTTTTTGGTATCTACGGATTTCCCTAAGAGCGTTAATACCATAGTTCGGACGTTTCTCTAGAATCAGTGCATTGATATTGCCTTCAACCCCCTTTAACATAAGATGCACCAGATTAAAAAAAATTGCAACAAAAGTTCATTAAAATAGGGGTAGATGGAGGAATTCATTTTCAGCATATATGTTTTTCTCACCTGATCATGCAAAGTCATTAAACTTGCTATGGATTGTCGTTCAACACGACGAAGTTCCTTTTGCCTTTCCACTGCGATTTTCTTCGCCTCTCTTTTCTTTTCATACTTTTCCCGTTTTCTTAATTTTTCAAGATTATCTTCTATTAGAGTGCTTTCTTCATCCCATTTTTCTTCAACTCTTTCAACAGATGCCTTCAATTAAAAAAAAACAATAAAGTACAATAAGAAATTCAACACACATACAGACATATATATATATATATATATATATATATATATATATATATATATATATATATACACAAAAAAAATATATATATATACCTGTATGTCAACCTTCCTATAAAATATCAAATATGACTCTTCTTTGAATCCTGAGATCGTTGAACTATGTCTTACCTATAATAGCAAATGTTAGTGACAATAATATAAGCATTATGAATTAAATTACCCTTGTAAAAAAATTGTAACTTTTCTTACAATTGAATCATCATAAATGAACCATTTGTAACGCGATTTAACTGCAGCAATGTAGTGTCCTTCTATCATAAGGGCTCCTCGATGAAGAATGACTGCAACCCTTTGATACAACTGAACCTGCGGGTAACTTATAGGACTTACTTAATACATATATTGAAAGCAAAAATATAACAAAAAATTAACATGATTGGTAAACTTACATTACCATCTTTGTCTTCTAATTCAAGCTCGTCTTCATCCTCGACAGGATTATCCAATTTTTCGATTGACTCATCATATCGTACAATATATACGGTGAAAACTTCAGGGAATACTAAGAGGCCGTTCACTACATTCATTGCTTGTCCAGTCCGACAAACATCACAATTCAATTGACCCAGCACTCCACTTTCTTCAGCAACAAACGCTTCCCATTTATTCTTGATATTGAGAACTTCATAAGGATCAATTGAGTCGAAAGTTGCATAAAATTCTCGCATATTTGTATTTGAAGTCGTGATGTGATTGCAATCAAGGCCTCTCGACTAAATTAAGTTCCACATCCGAATTATATTATTACTTTTTAGAGTTTATGTAAATATGATTTAAAAAAAAAGGTAATGTAAAAGATGTGCTTACCTCCTTTGTCAATGTGAAAGCAAAGATCTGTTGAAACGCAACATCACAAAGTGCAAGCTTATCAAGTAGACTTCCAAGAAACTCATGAGCATCTTGCTGCTGGCCCGGATTGCGACCTAACATTAGAAGTACGGAAAGAATTAAATTTGAGTATATATAACTAAGATGCTAATAATCGTTACATACCAAAAAATTTTAGAAAAGTTGTTGGATCAAATAGCTCCTTGCCCGACTTCAAGGCAACGAAAGTGTCATGTAAAAAAACCCCAAAACATTGATGAACACCATCCATTATAAAAGCTTGGGGACCTGCAAAAATCCAAAGAAAAATCATATATTAGTTAATCTTAAAAGAGATTGTGAAAACGCTCAATCATTTATCTCAAATATATACTTGGCATGATACATAAGTAATTATAGTTACACGTTATATATTTATACCACACATGGAGAAAATGTTTTATTAACAAAAAACTTACAATCTCCAATTGTAGAATGTGTATGTAATGCATGGCAAAAGGATGGAAATGATGATAATACTTGCAGCACGGCAGCGGCATAACAGGAATTTCCAATATTTATTATCCCGCTATTCTGCACGATGAAATAAAAATTAGATACAAATTGTTTAAAAAGAAAAACATGCACTATACATATAAAACAAACATACCCTACTTAATTCTTGCACCTCTTCCATTTCAATCCAGAGTACTGCGTATGAGAAGAACACAAAGAACATAAATATTTCCACTTTCAACTCGACAACTTATGGAGCAATAATTAATAACAGAAATTAAATTTTCTATCACCTAATTCTATTTACGTTTTAAATTACTTAATTCAACACAATGTAAAGCAGAAATATTCATTTCATTTATGACGACACCATCACATGAATAAAAAAACATAAATGCTAATCCCTGGGTCGCTTCTATCCAAAGACTTTGGAAATTACGTAACCTGCAAATAATCAATAAGATACCTGCTCATGTAGAATATGAAACACTTGTTTTACAGGCAGTTCAACATCCAAAGCAATAACCTGGAAAAAAATAAAAACAAATTAATACAATAAGCTGAATAAAATAGATGATACGAAAAGAAAAATAGACATCATGTGGACCTTCCCAGACTCAGGGAGCAACTCATAAGCCAGGTGGGTCGACAGAAACACAGCCACGCGTTGCTGTGAAATTCCTAAATCTGCATTTGATATCCCTGGAAAGGTCTCAGGAGATGTACCATCTGACACTCGAACCTGTGACCAAGATAAATTGTGAACGGGGCAACGGGCAGATCAACTTACTTTCCCTACCCTTTATTATGAAAACAGCCAAATATGGAAAATGAAAGCAGAGCGACAAGGAGTGGAGACGGCTAATAGGAAAGCATTGAATACTTCAATTTGTAAAGTTTAACCTTAGTTAGCAATTTGATAACTAAACTTATACAAAATGAAAACCGAACCTCAATGAAAAATTCTTACAAGACTAATTCATTCATTGAAATACTTGGTAACTCAATAATTTATTATACTTATGAAGTAGACATACAACATTAAAAATTTACTGGAAGCACTTATATAAGCAGCCACATATATAACTCAAACAACACATCAAGAATGTTAACTTACAGTTATACAACTTTTATAACCTAAGAAAGAAGAATCATGGTCGGTTATAGCAAACAAAGAAACATATTCCTGGAAAATAAGTCCAAAAACTGACTATGAAAGATATACTTCTATTTGTGTACTAACACTACAACAGCAGCCATTTTTTCAAGAAATCGAAGAACTTACTTGAAGGAAGAAGCTGACGGGTCAGGCTGGCCGTGGTGGAGTCACGCGGGTTCGAGCTTGCGGCAGGGGCGTCGGAGTGGCTCTGCCGTGGTGGAGTCGCGCGGCTGCGGGAAGGACTAGGCTTGCGGCTGCGGGAAGGACTTGCTGCGGCTGCCGGCTGCGGGAAAGAGGCTAGGGTTGCGTTGTGGAGAAAGGGAGAGTGAAAGAGGGGTGCGGCGGGAAAGGAAATGGGGAGAAAGGGAGAGAATTTGAGGAGGGGTGGGAAAATTAGCGTTTTTCAATTAGTTATCAATTTTGTAAATTGAGGTCGGAAATATTTGAAAATACATAAATCTAGTAGGAAAAATGAAATAATTATTTTACAATATTATCTTATGTTATATTTATTATATTTGTGGATTTTGTAATATAAAAAGATATATATACTTATAATTTTATTTTTTACTTTTGATGAAATGATAAGATTACCCCTACGTGTTTTTGGTTTTTTTAATAAATTTATTTATTCTTTTTGAAAAAATAAGCATATACTACTTGGATCGAGTTTGATATATAAAATGAAACACAGTGGGGTTTGGGGGATTTAAAATGAAACAAAGGGGATTTTTTGGGAGTTAAACAAAGCATAGGGATGTTTTTGTCTTTTGATGTCCCGAGTAAAATTGTCATATCAAAGCAAAATATGAACAAATACTTACAATTTTGGCGTTTGAAACACACTCACTTTTTTGGGGGTGTATTTGACACTTATTTGAAATTATAGGGGTTTTTTTTGGAGTTAAAATAACATAGGGGATTTTTTAATGTTAAACAAAGAATAGGGGGTGCTTTTGTCTTTTGCTCTAAAAAAAACTACGATATTTCTCAATCAAATCAATCTGATTCGCTCAATGGTATTATTCTAATTCTTTCATATATATTGTAACACAAATCTCAAACTCAGTTAATTACTCAATACTATTTTACTATTAATTTCAACTTGAAATTAATTATTTCAACTTATTATGCATAATAGTATTAGTTTATATGCACATTGAGTGATTGAGGTTATTCGAAATAATTTCAACTTGAAATTAATTATTTCAACTTATTATGCATAATAGTATTAGTTTATATGCACATTGAGTGATTGAGGTTATTCGAAATCAAATGGTTAGCTGCATTTTTCATATTTCTATTGAAATTTCAATAGATTTATTTTCGTCGAAAAAAGTCTGTCGAAAATTTTCTTTTTTCTAGTAATGATTTGACAATTTGTATATAGTACTAAAAAATCTCAACACCATAAGTTTGTTTAAAATGTCAACATCTAAAACATATATTAATATTTCATGCACAAAATCTGCATTTGTTGAACGAAAATTGTTTTGAAAAATAAAGCATGAAAGATTGAAAGTGGTATTTTAATCTTTAAGCTAAAAGTACTATTTCAATTATTCACAAATATAAATATCAAGAAACCACTAATGATCAGTTATAGGAATTATTTCATGATTCTTCTTTTTCATGAAGTATATGATTATTGACATTTTACCCCATAGGCACTTTACATCCTGTGATCGAAATATTAGCCCACCGTACCTCCTAATTGCATGTTTTCTTTGGCGGGTATTGAAAAACGTGTTGTGGGGCATTCGGCTACTCTGCGGGTCGGCTGCACCTCTAAGTGCGAAGTCCCCCCGCCCCCCCCCCCCCCCCCCGAAGCTTAGTTTTCTTAGAGCTAACACGAAGCATTTGCGTCAACTTATAAGCAGCTCTCCCCTTGTGCTTTTGCGGTCGAGATTCTTTCTATTAAGTTGGTGTGTGCTCTTGTTACCCACCGGAAGATTGAAGACGTTTGTTTTGAGAATTATTGCTTCCAAGCTATTTTGGATATTCACCTTTGTTGGAAGGAGCCAGACAAGGCTGCTCGTGGGCTGCTCATGGTTTAGTTGAAGAAATCAGACATTTTTGGGCTTGTTGGTTAAAATGGAGATCCTCTACCAGAAGTTGATCAAGCGCTTTCTCTTTACAAAGATGCTCAACAAATCCTTTTTCACTATTTAAGCTATCAATACGGTATGTTGACAAACTTGAGGAATGGGAATAGTGTGGTTGTGCTTACGAGAATGTAAAGAAAACTACGATCATCCTTTAGTCAGGAGATGCTCAACGCTAGCTTAAGACCAGCGTTAGTTTTGCAATTGGAATACAAAGGGGAATTCTTTTTTCATCTCCCCTTGATAAGTCGACGTCTTAACCTGACTTCCGTTTTAACCCCCATGGTTTCAACTTTGCCGCCAATAATCTTTACATTTGGGCCTTAAAGTTGAATTGGTTGGATCCTTTTTGCTGTATTCTTGTATTTTGTTTGTATATTTTTGTGGTAATAGTTATCCCATTTTTAATTTTATTGAACTTTGAATTTTTGATGAACGAAATTATTATTAATTATATATATGAAAAAAGGTCACCTTATGTTGTAAATATTGTGTACCTTATTTTTTTGGCAGTTCAAATTTCAAATCAAATTCTGAAATTGGGCTTCCAAATTGGTCCAAGAAATGTGTTAAAGTTGACCTGTTTAGCTGATGGCTAAAGCCCAATAGCCTCATTATCGTTCTAATTTGTTGGACAGCACCCAATAATATCCTTATTAATATCTAATTGAGTAAATCACAATTTTGCTCCTTTCTTCTGGACGAAATTTTACACTTTCATCATTCTTATATTTTTTTATAACGATTTATCATGGATTATAATTTTCTATCTTTCTTATCGAAACATAGAAAATTTTCATTTTTAAATCAGGAGAGACGAAAACAAGATATAATTTTGAAATTATTTAGTTGCCTTAAACTCTATTATTTTCCTAAATTTAGTAATTTTTTTTACAATTTTTCCTTAGTGTTTCCGAAACATTTTCGAATAGTCTCGAAAAGTTTCAATATTTAACTGACCGAAACATCCATTCGAAACGAAATTTTGATCCATGATATTTATCTCTGGTAAAATTGCAAAAAAGTCCCAAACTAATTACTGATTTTGGATTTTCGTCCTGAACTATTTAACTTCGCGAATTTCGTCCCGTAATTTAATTTTTTTTTGGAATATCGTCCCAAACTAATTACTTATTTTGATTTTTCGTCCCAAACTATATCAACTCGCCAAATTTCGTCCCATAATTTACCATTTTGTATGAATTTAGTCCCAATATTAAATTTTTAGTTTAATGAAAATGACGTTCAATCTTGTAATTAATTTGGGACGAACTCTGTAATATTATATAATTATTCATGTTAAAATTTACCATGTCATGATACTTAAGCATCCATGTGATAATTCATCGGCAAATGCGCAATTCCGTCTTATAATTATGGTGGGACGATATTTCAAAAAAATATTAAATTACGGGATGAAATTTGCCAAATTAAATTGTTTGGGACAAAAATTCAAAATCAGTGATTAGTTTGGGACGATTTTGACAATTTTGCCTTTATCTCTTTTATTAACAAATCAGAATTTTAATTAATCAGCAAATAGATACTACATATTTGTCATTTCCATCAAATTATATAATATTGCAGATTTCGTCCCAAACTAATTAAAAGATTGAACCGTCATTTTCATCAAATTAGAAATTGAATATTGGGACGTGTATGGAGAAAGTATTCTAATACAAACTTGAATTCTCCATATTTGTTTACAAATCAATACTTTCTTAATTCTAAAGTATAGGATGTGTATTTTGATTATACTATAATCACATATCAAACAGCGCATCATTTTCATACAATAGCTCCAATTAATTTTTTATTTGGGTCTTTACATATCCCAATTAATTTATTTTTCGCTGATTTATAGTTCTAATTAAAACAGCACACTTAGCCAACTCAAAACTCTTTAAAAATTAGACATGGGATCTAGTATAAAACTAATAAGATTTCTAATATTTCTAATTTCTTTAACTGAGTGAGATCTAATCATTCAGTGAGCCCCATTGGCAGATAATTAGGCCCACATAACTCAAACGGTCCAGATCAAATATCTGGTGGGACCCAACAAAAACCAACAACCAAGCTTTCATGAGCCAGCTATGAGCAATTTCCAAATAACATCCATGGTTAGGGGTGAACGCGGTCGGGTTTTAGCGGGTGACAACGAAAAAATCAACCCGACCCGAAACATGCGGGTTGCCAAAATTTCAAACCGCACCCATAATTTTAAGTTCATAAACCGCGCGGTTCGGGTGAGGCGGGTGTGGGCGGGTTGGCAGGTTGAACCATTGAATATAATATATTCAACTAACTTATACTACATAAAATTCAATCTTACTAGGAAGAATAAAAATAAAATAAGATTGCGCAAACTCATGGTTAATGGCCCATTTTGCAACTATAATTCCTAGCTACACAATTCTCCAATCCGCGTTGTTTAACAAAATTAATCATTGGTACGAAGGTACGAGCTTGAAGTGTCTATAAGCTTGAAGCATATAGGGGGGTGATTTTTATGGGTAGGATCAATTCCTACAATTGTTTTATAAGAAGAAACTACATACATACAGTGCAAAAATTAATAAGTTAATTGATGCATAAATTACAGTACTCTTTTTTTTTTTATAGAAATAAAAATAAAATTTAAATATATTTTAAACTCAAATATTCTCCAAACTCTTTTTGTGTACTGCAAAAAAAAAAGATCTACAGTTAACAAGAGCACGTAAAATAAGGTAGGTGTGGCAAGATATTTAAACTAAACATCCAGCAAACGAAATTGGGTACTTGGTTAATAACTATGAATAACTTAAACTTAGAAAACTTTGATGTTCCTCTTTCCTCTTGCTCGCTCAAATTTCCTACCCTTGGCTCGCACATATGGCTTGGTGTGACTTATGAGTGATGAAAATTGAGAACATATTTTGAATCTTAATTTTTGAGGAGAGGCGCATTGGAGAATAAAACTGTAGAGTGGAGCAGGCATGAAGCTTAGAGATGGAAAATCCTAATTATTTCTCAATATTTTGTTTGGTAAGTGGTGTTGGGTAGAGAAAACATATAATATTTGGATGGGTCGGGTTAGAGGCGGTTTTTAACCATTAAAACCGCAACCCGACCCATAACTTTCGGGTGGTCACAATTTCAACCCATTACTAGTTTTATAAAAATAAAAACCGTCGGGTTCGGGTTGGGTCGGGTCGGGTTGAGCGGGTCGGGCGGGTTAGGCGGGTTAATGAACACCCCTATCCATGGTTGAGTGACCATGGGCAGAATTAGTAATACGGGTCAGTGGGAGTTATGCATGGATAAATTTTTTGATAAGTTTTCTCCAAAAATATCAAAAGTTTTTGTATTTGAGTTAACCAAAATGAGAATATAGAGTACTTTCTACTTTAACATATTTTCTTTTTATTTACAATTCTTTCTAAGATTTCTCGAAAATTTTCGAAAAATCTCGAAAAATTTCTAATATACAACTGAACGAAATATACGTTAAAAATGAAACTTCAATACGTGGGGCTATAAGGTTCTAGGATAAATTAAATAATCGAAATACAATTTCAGATGAAACAATTATATTCACAATTAATCGCACCGATTTTTAATTTTCCGAAATCTGTACATAATAGTCAGGGCAAAGCTAGATCAATATTTTTTAGGGTGGAGGGGATTTATGTAGTAATGTATTAAATTAAAACGTATAATAAAAATATCGAATTCTCTTGATTATTATTTAAAAGAAAATAAAATTAAAAAATATATGAAAAAATAACAAAAATCAAAGAACAATTATTCAGAAAGAAAAAGAAGCCAAATAAATATTGTTGAGAAAGAAAACGAAATTACAAGATCAATTATTGACAAAATAAAATAGATTAAAAGAATAATTGCTAAGGAAAAAAAAACAATAGAATAAGTAACAAAGGAAATGACACTCTTAGGATTTGAACTCAGAACAATGTTGATAAACATGTATAACCAAACCAATGAGCAAATGCATTTTTTTTTTTTTAAATAAAACTAATATAAATTTATTTAAACAATATTTCTTAGAAAAGAAAAAAAAAAACTACAAAAAGCGCAAGTAAGCAAGCATCCAAGGGTCCAACCCCGGACCTCATCCAAAAGTAGTGGATCTCACACATGCAGAGATATTTCGATCTAAGAAGCCAACAAAAATAAGAACTATTAATTAGCTCCCTATGAAATAAAAATAGTCAATTTTTACTCCATGTGAAATAAAATAATGAGTAATTTATATTCTTGTGATATAAAATAGGCAATTTACCTCCTTGTAAAATGAAATAATGGGCAATTTAACTATGTGTGGTATGAATTAATGAGCAATTTAGAGGGAGACAACGTGCTTCTTTTATAAAAACGCGGGAAGTTATTTTGTTATTTTTCTTATCACAAAGAATTAAATTACCTATTTAGGATATCACAAGGAGATATTTTACACTTTTATTTATCACATGGAGTTAAATTACCTATTTAAAATAACACATGAAGTTAATTTGCTATTCACTCTAAGTAAGAGACTTTAATTCGTTATCAAGACAGTTGAGAAATTTAATGGTGCGAGCCAACTTGCTAGAATACATGATTTGGCCTCAAACGAATAAGTTTTTATAAACAATGAATTTTGTGATATCTTCCAAAGGCATTAGCTATAATTTTGTAATATCTATTTTGCTGGAACGACATATATATGCCTTGTTAAAATTAATTCCTTTATATATTACCCTATATTTCGTGAAGCATAGTACCATATGCATAGCCACTTATGAATTCACACAGATTACAATATACTTTGATTGCGCTTTATAACAAATGATAAGCTACAAGTTCGTAGTAAGAAGTCACAAAGAAATTCTACTCTCAGAAGCTAGATCACTCACTAATAGGGCTGAAAATCAAACCAAGCTACTCGATACTCGACTCGAGCTCGTTCGATAAAAGTTCGTTTGAGCTCGGTTCGTCAGACTAATCAAACAAGCTTGAACATCTTTTTTCGTTCGATAATTTTTGAAGCTCGGCTCTAGTTCGACTCGATAAGCTAAAAATTGAAAAAATACATGTAAAATATCAAGCTACTCGATACTCGGCTCGAGCTCGTTCGATAAAAGCTCGTTTGAGCTCGGCTCGATTGAAAATCAAACCAAGCTCAAACACAAAATTTCAAGCTCGATAAAAATCAAACCAAGCTTGAACAGTGTGTCGTTCGATACTACTCGACTCGATTACAGCCCTACTCACTAAGATGGATCTACACTCCTCACAACACTTCTCTATTACAAAATCACTCAGAAAATGTATATGTTCTTTGATCTTCAACTTCAACTTTCGTCAACAAATGACTAGGCTGATGAGTGTTCTGTTCTTGAGTTTTGAGACTTAGAAAAATTCTGCTTCGAATGCTCTCAAATCGTGTTTCTTTTCTTCATCTGTCTAACTCTTGGATCAGGTTCTATTTATACTTGAGATTTGAATTATGCCCGTTGAAGAGAAACAAAATCAGATTTCTCGAGTACTGGTCCCCCATTTTCAGGAACGGCAACCTGCAACTGTGCACTATACACTCTGCTGTACTTTTTCGTCAATCACATTAAATGCACTACGCTGATACGAGGTTTTCTTCAATCATTTGCCATAAATACCCTTCCTCTTCAGCATTTAATTTCATCAGCACTTTTATTACCGTTGTAATGACTTGCTGATCACTTTCACTCTGTTGATCGAAACTTCTCATCTGATGAACACTTAGCTAATCTCAAATTGAACTCATCTGATTTGAGTCTGCTGAAAATTAACCAGTCTAGTTCCGACTTCAACAACAGATCAATAGTCTTATGGACCATAAGATTTGACCCTTCTGATTTGGTTTCTTCCTTGGTCAAAATCTTCTAAGAGTTGGCTAAGCTTTCATTACTTAGCTGATAATGATGTTTTGGAAATCATCAAAACCTCTCTTCACTTTTAGATCTTCATTTTCATCTTCATCCAACATCATTGTGCAAATTTCAATTCGTATTTGGTTGGAAACCGGTCTGAATTATTAGAATTTTAGTTCAAGCATAAATCTTATGGATCTAATCCGGTCATGAAGATTTATAAATCGAGATACGCGAAGATAATATGAATCTAAGTTGATCGGGTACATTAAAGATCCATATACAACATAATTTTTTTTAATTAAATTAATAATATTTACTATTATTTTAGGAAGATATTAATTAATAATTAGATTTTTTGAACTTTGCACCCCCAAAATATGGGAAATAGACAGTTTGCATCCTCAAATATAGATTTAGCAGTTTGCACCCCCAAAATATGAATAATTCAGTATTTTGCACCCTATTTTATTTTTTTCAAAAATCGAGGGACAAAATAGATAATTCATTTTTGAATCTTTGGCACTTTGCACCCTAAAACACTATAAATGAGCATTTTGCACCTCGAAATAAAATTAGCAATTAGCACCCTAGAATTAAGAACAACTCATCAACTTGCATCCATGAAACATGAGAAATGGACACTTTGAACCCCCTAAATACAAAATTAGCCCTTAGCACCTCAAATTATGAAAAACTCAATAACTAGCACCCCTCATTTTTTTCGATAAAGTTGACAACCATGAGCAAAAAATCTATGGGCAAAATAGGAATTCATTTTATTTTTTTCCTTTTAAAATACGATTATGAATACTTAGATACTCATTTATCTCTCCATCTTAAAATTTATTTTTGTGATATGATTAAGTCAATTTTATGTATTAACTTTCTTGAAACTTTTCAAATTCTTTTGGATATTTTGAGGACATTTGAAAATTTGGTAATTAAAGAAATATGTTAAAATAGATTTTGCAGATGAATATTCTAGTATTCATAATCGCATTTTGTAAATTTTAAGAAAAAGAAAATGAATTACCTATTTTGCCCTATATTTTTTTGACCCCGGTGGTCAACTTTGTTTATAAAAATGAGGGGTTCTAGTTGTTGAGTTTTTCTTTATATGAGGTGCAAAGTGCTAATTTTGTGCTTAGAGGGTTCAAAGTGTCAATTTCTCGTGTTTCGGGGGTGCAAGCTGTTGAGTTGTTCTTAATTCGAGGGTGATAAGTGTTAATTCTATTACGGGAGTACAAAATGCTCACCTCTCGTGTTTCGTGGTGCAAAGTGCCAAAGTGCCAAAATCCAAAAATAAATTACATATTTTCTCCCTAGGTTTTTTGAGGAAAATAAAAGAGGGTGCAAAGTGCTGAATTGTTCATATTTGGACGGTGCAAAGTGCCAAATTTATGTTTCAAAGGTGCAAAGTGCCTATTTTCCATGTTTCGTGGGTGGAAAGTGCAAAAAATCCTTAATAATTCATTTGTAATTTTATTTTTGTGCATGTTTTTAGCTCAAAACATAAAAATTTATTAAAAAGGTTTAAACATGTGAACTAGATTACATGAAATTGGAACGTTAATAACACTTATAATAATTTAGGCAAAATTGAAGAAAACGTCCAAATTAATTAGCAATTTTGGGTTTTCGTTCCAAAGAATATCATTTCACCTAGTTTCGTCCCATAATATAACATTTTTTTTTAAAATCATCTTACCGTCAATTATGAGACGTGTGTCCGTTAAATTGTAGCCTGGCTGCTTACGTGTCATGACGTAACAAATTTTGGCATTAACAATTATACAAGATTGCAGAATTCATCACAAACTAATTATAAATTTTGATTTTTCGTCCCAAACTATATTAACTCGTCAAATTTCGTCCCATAATTTACCATTTTACATAAATTCAGTCCTACCATTAAATTTCTAATTTAATGAAAATGACGATTCAATATCTTACATTTTTTAAGAGAAAAATAGTATGAATTTTCGAAACTCGCGTTTTTGAGAAAAGAAATAATCTCATGTCGTTTCATTAGGAAAACATTCTGGATTCTTTTTTAATATAAATATTAAAAAACATATGCATGCCATAAATCAGAAGTTTCAGATAACCTTTCCAGGCATAAATCAGAAGTTTCGATAACCTTTCCATCAAATGTCATATGTTTTTAATATTTATTATTTAATAGTTGGACTATATTCAATGCAAAATGGTAAATTATGGATGGGCTTAGCCGAGTTGATATAAGTTGGAATGAAATCAAAATTTAGGATAAATATCATTTTTAGTCCCTCTTATCATTAATTTTTTACAGAGTGGTCCCTTTTATGTTTTTTTTTTCACTTTAGTCCCTACTATGAATTATTTATTTCACTTTAGTCCCTACTATGAATTATGTGTTTCACTTTAGTCCGTATCAAGTGGTTCCGATAATACGTGACATGCATATGAATATTTTTTAGGGAATTTTCGTCCGTTCACTATTGAGACTATTTGAGATATTGTTTAATTGGTGAGCAATTTTGGTGTATGAAAAAGATTTTAGGAAAAAACTTTAGTTTGGAACGAAATGTACGATTAAGTTGGATTAGAATGAAAGTCTAGTTTGGAATAGATTATATATTTAGTTTTTTTTTTAAATAATTAGAAAGACTAAAATATCCCTGTTAGTTTACTTGAAATGACAAAATTGTCATCATGAGCATATCAAATGTTATCGGAATCGCCTTGGACCACTTGAAAAGTACTAAAGTGAAACAAATAATTCATAGTAGGGTCTAAAGTGGAAAAAAAACATAAGAGGGACCACTCTGTAAAAAGTTAATGATAAGAGGGACCAAAAGTGGTGTTTACCCCAAAATTTATAATTAGTTTGGGACGAATTTTGTAACCTTGTATAATTGTTCATGCTAAAATTTGCCACGTCTTGACACGTAAACAATTAGGTGGCAATTTAACGGACACGTACGCAAATTCATTCTCATAATTAACGGTATGACGATATTCTAAAAAAATATTAAATTACGTGATAAAATTCAATAAAGTGATATAACTTCAAACAAAAATCCAAAATCATAAATTAACTTGTGACGTTTTGTGCAATTTTGCATAATCACTCTATCGTATAACATTAATGTTGTATAAATAATTTCATCATCTGAGGCCATCTTAGATCATACTTGGGCCATGGGATTTGCTTAGCCCAATCAATGTGCTTTTGCGTCATTTTGTGGGATATAATTGCTATATAATTTGAGAAAGCATTTTTTTGCTAATAATAAACAAGCACAAAGGGGCTTTCGGTAAAAAAAAAAATCACAAATGAGGAATTTTGATAATTAAACAAAGTACAAGGGGTGTTTTGCAATTTACTGTAAATTTACCTAGGATTTCCCTATCAAATTGGTAGAGAAATTTTTTCTTCATAAAATTTTTCTGCATGAAAGTCGAAGGAAAATAATAACTTCTTTTCCTGCTATCCAAACAAGTGAGAAAAAAACTGATTTTCCTTCACTTTCCCGAAAATCAAACAATACATCTAAAAAATGTTATTAAATTTAGGAAAATAACAGAGTTTAAGGCAACTAAATAATTTCGAAATTACATCTTATTTTCGTTTCGCCTAATTTAAAAATAGAAACTTTACTATGTTTTCGATGGAAAAGATGAAAATTTTGATCCATGTATAAATCTGTTATAAAAAAAATATAAGAATGATGAAAGTGTAAAATTTGGTCCATAAGAAGGATCAAAATTGCGATTTACTCAATTTAGATATTATAAACGATATTGGGTACAGTCCAACAAATTACAACGATCTGTTAAGTAAGACAATAATGAGCTTATTGGGCTATAGCCATCAGCTCAACAGGTCATCTTTAACTCATTTCTTGGACCAATTTGGAAGCCCAATTCAACATATGGTAACCTTTTTTAATATATATAATTAATAATTTCGTTCATCAAAACTTCAAAGTTCAACACAAAAATACACCTACAAACAAAATACAACAGCAAAACGGATCCAACCAATCCAAATTTAACGCCCAAACATCAAGATTACTGGCGGCAAAGTTGGAACCACGAGGGATGAAACGGAATCTTTATTTTGACCAACAAGCTAAAAAATACTCCCTCTGTCCCATTTTAAGTGTCGTTTTAGGTGTTTTCACATATATTAAGACACCTATTTAATTGCCTCAATTTTAGGGAAAAAAACAAATGACATTCCTAAAATACCCTTACATTCTCTCTCTTCCTTTTTCTTTTATTCTCTCTATCTTTCTCTTTCTATATCTCTTGGAGTAATAAAGTAAGAGAGAGAAAAAGCAAAGGGCAAAATGGGAAAGTATGTAATTAATAGTGCATTGAAACTCTAAAGTGACAGATAATTTGGGACAAAAAAAATTCTCTAAAACGACACTTAAAATGGGACAGAGGGAGTATATGATTTCTTCAACTAAGCCACGGGCAACTCCGTATGGGTCCTTCCAACAAAGGCGAATATTTAAAATAGTTTGGAAGCAATAATTCTCAAAACAAACGTCTTCAATCTTCCAATGGGTAACAAGAGCACACACCAACTTAATAGAAAGAACCTCAACCGCAAACGCACAAGACGAGAGTTGCTTATAAGTCGAAGCAAATGCGTTTTTAACTTTAAGAAACTAAGCTTTGGGGGGAGCCACTTCGCACTTAGAGGTGCAGCCGAGCCTCGGAGTAGCCAAATGCTCCATGACATGTTTTTCAATACCCACCAAAGAAAACATGCAATTAGGAGGTACGGTGTGCTAATATTTCGATCAGAGGGTGTAAAGTGCTTATGGGAGGTAAAATGTCAATAATCTTATACTTCATTAAAAATAAGAATCATGAAATAATTCCTTTAACTGATCATTAGTGGTCTCTTGATATTTATATTTGTGAATAATTGAAATAGCACTTTTAAATTCAAGATTAAAATACCTCTTTCAATCTTTAATGCTTTATTTTTCAAAACAATTTTCGTTCAACAAATGCAGATTTTGTGCATGAAATATTAATAATTTGGATAACATTTTAAACAAACTTATGGTGTTGAGATTTTTTAGTACAATATCCAAATTGTCAAATAATTTTTAGATAAAATCAACAAACGCAGATTTTGTGCATGAGATATTAATATATCTTTTGGATGACATTTTAAACTAACTTATGGTGTTGAGATTTTTTTAGTACTATATCCAAATTGTCAAATGATTTTAAATAAATTACTATAATATTGTTGGTTATTATTAAATTTGACTCATAAGGAGGACAAAAATGCTATTCACTCTATTTAAATTTTGTAACTATTATAAAATTTATTAGATGAGTACTCCCACGAAATTACATTGCTCACATTTTAGTTTTGAGAACACGGGTAATCAAGCAATTAACTTCAAATTATTTAAATTTGTTCGAAGAACTAAGATATTTTATTTACAAAGGTTTCTCCAAATTTACAATGTTTTTAACCAACAACGATAAATTATTATTGAAAGCATGCAGTATTATCTAAAACACCTTTAATCAGCTACCGAACAGGGGTGCACATGGTACGGTATTATAATTTTATTATTTAAATATGTACCGTATCAATTATTGTGGTTTTTAAATATTCATACCAAACTAGAAATTTTGAATATCATATTAATGCATCGGGTCCGATACGGTACAATTTTGTGTAAAATAAATTTTTACGTCATACTATTTTTATTTTATAGTTGATTGATTTAAAAAGAAAAAAAAGATTTTCTAATGGAATGAAGTAATGATTTTTTTTTTCTTTTTAAAAGTACCTTATACATAAAAGAGTAACATAATGATATCCTACAAATTATTGAGTCTCTAAATTACATAGTTATCATTCTTTAATAAATGATCACTATCAGTCAAATTTAATAGAATTTGATCGGACATTTTTAATTTATGTGGTTAAGGCGGAGAACGGAACTAAGAATTCTCTTTCTTCACCATCAATAGAATCATTGTTCGCAACCCATGATTCTATTTTATCATCAATCCAATGATGCCGGTAATTCATTGTTTGTTTGTTATTTCTTTCTAGAAAGAAACTTCTATTTAGTTTTTTATGCTCATAATTTGAATTATAGGAATTTCAATAAACAAATAATTTAATTTAAAAATGACTATATGTTCTACTTAACTAGTTGAGTATAATTATTTAAAGTTATAATTACAAATAATGGACTATGTGTTATAATTAATTGTATGGTACGGTCTAAAAAAAATCATGTGCACCCTTTCCTGTGAAAAAAATCTGGCCCAAGTACATTTTTATAGGTTCTTGTCAAATATTCAAAAAGAGTCATTCGAATTAGATTAGAGTAGTGGTTGGAGTATTGCAGTTTTAACCCCCAGGATTGAGTACCCAAAGCATCATTTTTCTTTCTTTTGTTTGAAGCTATTTTTCTTCTTCCTTTTTAGCAGATTGTTAATATTTTGATCAATATATATAAACATTAATATGGTAATATGTACTAACATATAAACTTATATGTTTTAAACTAATCGTATTAGTAAAAATATCTTTATGTTAATAATTTGTTAATAATTTATTAGTGTCTTAATTGTAATTATCGTATTTTATGATAAATAGGTTTGATTTTATAAAAATGCAATAAAGTAAAAAATATGTTTTAGAATTAGCTTTGGTACTATGGCATTTTCTTTTACAGAATTGATTTGATCGATGTTGTAAAAATATGTTTGTGTTTTAAAAACTATTCAATATATTAAATCATTTATAGAATGAGACTCTTTTAAAAAATTAGTAGTACATTTCTTCATTTTTTTATTGGATTAATATACAATATTATTTATTTTCATTTAGTTGTTATATTATCACAACAATGAAAAAATATTGATTTTGCTATTAATAAAATCTCGGCCCACATCTAAAACCCTCTAGGTCCGCCCGTGAGCATGCTTGACACGAAACAATACTCATATTTCCTCCATCATGGACTTGATATCTTCAATTGAGTTGCCAAACTCCATTAGAGATTCACATTCATCGTCAATGGCCAAAACCCCCACCCCCATATCGATCCCCTTTCAACATGATATTGTTACATCGTTTTTCCCTTGCCAAAACAATTGCCATTTTTATTATTTGAAAGAAATGACGTACCATTGCTCGTCGAGTAGACTAGATAACGGGTGGGTTTTAACCTACCCAAATCCAGTCAAAACCTAGTAAAATAGAACTCATATTGATGATTGGCATTTTATTTTAAAAAAACAAAGAATTTTCGTGATAGATAATGATCAATGGTGCTCCAACTACATAAATCCGTCGTAAAAAGATGATCAAGTGCATATACATAGACCATTCCTTTACTTCATCGGAGCCACCTTCATTAAACGGTGTTTACTCCTTCAATTTAACCGAGGAAAATAGCAAGGAAAATAAACTTGAACTATAGACCCCAATGTCCTAATAGTTTGTTGAGAAATAAACATTTTTACTGTTTTACTCAATAAAATTCAAAAATCGAACGTCCGCCTTAAAATTAATGTAGGTGCCTTTTTTTTTTCAAAATATTTGTATCTTCATGTTCTATAGACAGTAATATTCGTGGCTACCTTCTGGGTAGCCACCATCTCTCATGTTATATCACTTTTAGGGACACTTTTAATGCAAAAATGTCCCTAAAACCCCCTAACATGGCACGAAAATTCCAAAGCACAAGAGTTATTTTTTGAGGATGAATTTTGTGTTTGTTGTAGTTTTCTTGATCATGTGATCTTGTCGACTATTCTCTTGCACCAAAGTATTTGGACAAAGTTGGAGGAACATCAAAATCATTAGCGGATCTCTAACACATGCAAAAACATTCATAAAAAGCCCAAAAAAAAAAAAAAAAAAAAACAACCTTAGCAAATATAATCGAATTAACTAAACGTTAATAGAGCCAAATTTAGCAAAAAGTGTACGTACTAAGTACTTAGAAGAACCCAAATTAATCTGATGCCTACTGTTTAATTAATTACTCCATTATTTAGCTTGCAAAAGAGAAGACAATCTCATGCTGTTTTCAGCTTACAAAGATTTTATGTAATGGGACCGATTTTGTCTACCAATTGGTTCAAATCCCATGTGCTATTTTTGTACGATTATATGACATATGCTATATCAATAAGATGGCATAACACCCAAATTTTCATTGTGAATAATGTTAGTTGTAAATTGGTTGATGATATATAGTTAATGGATCTCTACCTAATTCAACCAAATTATTGGGAAAAAAATCGAGTTAAATAGTGAATACATCGTTATATCAAAAAATTTATTTAATTATTAATATATATCAAAGTTCATCAACTATCAAGTGTTTTTTTCGTTTAGGACAATTATTATTACAAGAATTGGTCGAATTATAGATCGAAAATACTATATACGTATGGAAGAAAATATAAGAGATCGAACACATATAACAATTCTAACACAAACTTAAATTCTCAAGATTAATTTATTCTTTAGTATAGGATGTGTATTATCATATTATGGCTCTCATGCTACTCCACTCATTCTACCATAGAGGCCAACGATAGACAATAACTCCTCCCGAACACAACTTATTATTTTTCTAAAATTCGAATATGTAATATCATAATAATAGTATAATTTGAATCATTTTATTTTTGTTTTGCCATTCTATACAAAATCATATAACCTTAATAAGTCACACAATTCTATTTCTAGGACTGTTTTCTCAATTCCTTTCCAGTTGGATCTCTTGCAACTTTCAATTTTAAATTTAAGTAGAAAATTCTTATATACTATAATCTTATATCAAATAGCGCATCATTTTCATGAAATAGCTCAAATTAATTTTTTATTTATATTGCCAACTCAATCAAAACTCTTTAATAATGAGACATGGGAACATGTGGCATCAATTATTTAATACTAGTATAAGTCTAAAAAGATTTTTAATATTTCTTTAACTGAGATCTAATCATTCAGTGAGCCCCATTGGCAGATAATTAGGCCCACATAACTCAAACGGTCCAGATCAAATATCTGGTGGGACCCAACAAAACCCACAACCAAGCTTTCATGAGCCAGCTATGCCGACTTATTTTAAAAGTATATATGTTTAATTAAATAAATATGGGCTTTATCCCACTTTGCACCCTGGAAATACATCATTTTGGCACTTTGCACCCTCGAAAAAAATCAATCCCACTTTTCACCCTGAAAACATATCCTATCTTCCACTTTGCACCCTAGACCAATTTTTGGCCAAAAAAAGGAGGAGCAAGGGGCAATTTCGTAATTTTCAATTATTGTCAATAAAAATAATACAATAATTTCACATTATATCTGCCAAAATACCCCTTGTACTTTGTCTAACTATCAAAAACCCCCTTTTGTTATTTTAATTAGCAAAATCCCTCTGTATTTATTTTTTATTAGCAAAAAAACACCTCCCAAGTAGAAATGACAATTATGCACCCATCACAATTAACCTAAAAAAAATTCAGTTATCCGTATTAACTTCGAAAATTGGCATTAACTACATATTCACTTAAAATTTTGACAAAAATCTCATTATGATTTATTAAGAATTGGTTTTTTTCTAATAAAAAATATAACACGGGTCAGAGAATTTTTGCAATTCATGCTTAATAATCAATTGGAAAAAAAATCTCTGATAATCAATTAAAAAATTCTTGACTGATTAATCATGCTTAATAACCATTAATTATTATACTGAAGTTAAAATGAAGTTATTAGAATTTAACACGGGTCAGAGAATTTTTAACATGGGTTTATTAGAATTATTAATCAGTTAAACGAAGTTTTAGAATTTAACACGGGTCAGAGAATTTTTATACTGACTATATAGATAATTAATGATTATTAAGCATGATTAATCAGTCAAGAATTTTTTAACTGATTATCAGAGAATTTTTTTTCCAATTGATTATTAAGCATGAATTGCAAAAATTCTCTGACCCGTGTTCATTTTTTATTAGAAAAAAACCAATTCTTAATAAATCATAAGTAGATTTTTGTCAAATTTTTAAGTGAATATGTGGTTAATGCCAATTTTCGAAGTTAATAGGGGTTACTGAAATTTTTTTAGGTTAATTGTGATGGGTGCATAATTGTCATTTCTACTTGGGAGGTGTTTTTTTGTTAATAAAAAATAAATACAGAGGGATTCTGCTAATTAAAATGACATAATGGGGTTTTTGATAGTTAGACAAAGCACAAGAGGTATTTTGACAGATATAATGTGAAATTATTGTATTATTTTTATTGACAATAGTTGAAAATTACGAAATTGCCCCTTGCTCCTCCTATTTTTTGGCCAAAAATGGGTCTAGGGTGCAAAGTGGAAGGCAGAGTATGTTTTCAGGGTGCAAAGTGGGATTGATTTTTTTCGAGGGTGCAAAGTGCCAAAATGATGCATTTCCAGGGTGCAAAGTGGGATAAAGCCATAAATATGTGGACCTCAATAACTTGAGTTGATAAGGTATGGGCCCCAACTTAGTCCAATTACCCGGCCCATCACTTCTTAAAAAACCAATAATTTTAATGATAATTTATATATAGATGCTGCAATTGAAAGAACCTGAGATTTCATGGCACAAAAGTGAGTTTCACTTACTTTATTGCTACGAAAATCTTTGCAATAAAGCAAGCTTGTTTTTGGATGGACTCACTTATTATCAAGGTTGTACGGATATTTCGAAAAATGGTCCCGTGCAGTATCCAGTATTCCGAGGATATGGATACGCGTGGGATACGCTTACAGTACGCCATCTGGAGTATCCTAATTAAATTAAATAAAAAATAATTCGGATACGGGTACAATATATTTTTTTGGAGTATCTTGCAGATTCTGGACACGTTTTGGATACTCATGGGATGTTTTTGTTAGTTTTTCAAAGTTATGGGTTAAAAATTAATAAATTAAAAGTTAAAAAAAACGTGTATTTTGAATGGTCTTGGATATGGGTGTCCATTCTCGTGATGTTTAGTTAAAAAATTCAAATCAATTCGGGTTTTTTTCTAACTTTTTCAACTTTTGATATAACTTTTGTGTATTTTGAATGGTCTTGGACAATTTTAGTGTATAAATTTTATGTGATGTTGTCCAACCCGAAATTAAACTAGTAGACATTATATATTTTGATTATGATATGTTTCTTTTGTAGTATAATAGAAGGATCAAATTAGTTATGCTATTATGCATAATATAAAATTATTTTATTTTATATGCGTATCTTTATCGAATCGAATCCTATAAATTTTAAAAATTCGTATCGCCGTATTCGTATCGTATTATAACGTATCACCGTATCCGTATCCGTGCGATCTAGCTTATTGTCGATAAAGTTATATTTAGGAGCGATATTGTTTGAATGTTATTTCGTTCGATCGTAACCGACGCTAACGAAGTTGATTGGGCTTCAAACCCGATGATTGATGTCATCAAGCGATATCAGGGAAAATGAACCGAGTAGATATAAGTCGTTCGATTTTGTTAAACTTAAAAACCTTTCGTGTTCGTATTTTGTGATGGAGCTCACCTTTGTATGGATTTTGTTGTTTTCTCCCGTGTTATGAAATGCTAATTAATTATTTTTAGGAAATGTTAATTAATAAAAAAAATAAAAAAGGGTTTTTGTGTGCTACTTCTGCAACAATAATAAAGTTGTCATTGTTTCAGTTCCATTTACATAAGTGGAAGTGTGGTTCAATTCAGAGGATGTGTCCTGTCCCCACATATTTTATGAAGGAAAAATCACCTAGTCAAACTGTAACTTCAAATTTAGAAAAAAAAAAAATGTCAGAAGTTGTGGGACGAATCTATGTAATTAGCATTATGTAATATCAATAACTTTATATTTGTTATTTTATTTAAAAATTTTAGGTTGGCATATACATTGTTGATTCTATTGTTTGGGAAATTCTAAATTTTGCGATATGAATTCGGTTTCGTAATAGATTATGTAATGCATTCCTAGTTAGTTATAAGATCTAACTAGTTCCTAGATCAAATATAAGTAAGAATTTTTTGTTTAAACTTTAAATTACACCTATTCAAATTTAAATTTGGAACCTTATATTTTAGGAATGGTTTTTTTTATATTTTAATTTTTTCATTTTTATTACTATAAAACCTTAATTAAATATTACTAGTCTTATGTTTCTAGATATCACGCAATATTTATTGTGCATAGTCATTAAAAGACATTTTATAAATTTTATATAAATATATATAAATTCATAAATTTAAATGTTATAAGTATAGACGTGTAGGGAATATCACCTCATGAGAAACGCATGTCAATATATGTAGTGAGATTTTTTTTTTTTTTTTTTTTTTTAATTCATGAAGATCAACTCATAGTTATGATTTAGGTATATATATATATATATATATATATATATATATATATATATATATATATATATATATATATATTTAATAAAAACCATAGTATTATTTTTTAGATATTGCCCTCATAGTTACAAAATTTAGAACTTCGCTAAATAAAAACTCTAAACAAGCACCTAATTTGCCTATTAGTGAAAGATCCGGCCATGACATATGCACGTCAATGGATGATAACAATATGTTTGACACCAATTTGTGATACAAATAAATTTCGGGGATGCAGAAGACCTTGTGCCCAAAAGTACGTGTTATACATTTTTAAAAAAAATTGGTACAAAATTGATAATTCAATATTCTTTTTCTTTGAAGAAATAGAACACCTGCAGCTAATATAAATTTTAGAAGGGGACTATAAGTATAAGAGAGTTCAATTATTTCGTTCTTAGAACCTATATATGTATGTAATAAATATTAGTCTATATTACTCATTCTGAGTTTCCTCTCCAATTAACAAATAGTAATTATTGTATATATATATATATTTTTTGATATGGTAATTATTGTACATTTCGTAAGATTTATTTTTCTAATTAACAATTCAATAAAAAAACACTGTAAACAATCCATTGAGCTGGAACACAAACACCAATTTGCAAGAAAAATACTTAATTATATTTTTCAATAATACACAAATAGAAATAGAATTACATGAATCTCTTGGATTAAAAAACGAAGGTTGCAGAGACTAATCATGAAAAAATATTTTGTGACAAAAAAAAAAAAAACTAAAATATAGAAATGGAGAGATTTGAAAAGAGAAAAGGGGAAATAAATGTGACTTAATTTGGAAAAAACCAGCCTATAATCCCCATTTTAATATTCCCCCTTCCTCAAACCCTAAATCCTCCATTTTAGTCACACCAAAAAATTTAGGACCACTTTAATTACTAAAAAAAGTAGAACAAATAATCAAACCTCACGTGTGTGTTTTACAAATCAAATACAACACCAAATGGCATGGCATTACAAGGCTTCTTCCTCTCATTGATCATCCTTAGTTCAACCTTCAACCTTGGTTCGATTAAATATGCTCATCCATAATGTAAATATATAGTGTATTTCACAAGTGTCTTGTAGCGAATCACTCTCCTAAAAAGTATTTTTCAATTATAAAATAAGTGAATCACACTCATCATGTCAGCGCTTTGTATTCGATCAAACCCAATTCAGAAAAGAATTAGTTTTTCACGAATGGTGGTTGGCGATGTCGTGCCTATCATCGCCGCCATGGGACCCACTTGCTTGAGACTCCGACACTCCTCCACCACCACCGCTACTCGTCCTATAATAATTAGGGTCCAATCCTGCAAACATTCCCAACTGCCCTTCTCCCAATGTCCCACCGCCACCACCGCCCATTTGTTGGCTTGGAAGCAACGCCACCGGCGCCATAGGATTAAAATTCATGAAATGCAACCCACTAGACATATTATTTCCTTTATATAAAGTAGCAGTAGTAGCAGTGGCAGTACTAACACTGTTGTTAATATTAACTGTAGGGAATGTCCATATGGGATTATCATTCCCCATCACTTGATTATTATTATTATTCGAATTTGCAACCATCCAAAAGTTTGCGGGTACCGCAGATTGGCTCGTCGGCATAACTCCGATGCTCGACTGCATCAAGTAATTTCCAATTTGGTGATTTTGATGCTCCACCCTCCTCTTCCTCCCTAACCAACCCTCCTCCTCCACCTCCTCATCATTCATTTCTTGCTTAGGCGCCGTTGTTTGGAAATTCAATAACGTAGATTGGCGATGCGGCGTCGTATAGTTGGGATTAATATTATTGAATAAGTAGGATGATGATCTTATTAATTGAGATGGTACGGACATGGTCGAACCCGAGCTACGTAATGAAATGTTGAGGGAAGTGAAGTTTGCGGGGATTGTTCCGGTTCCCGTGGCGGCTATCACGGCGGGCTCCGCTTGTTGTAGGAGCCATTCGACGGTTTCGCCATCAGATTTGTGGCCGAGCTCGCGCGTGAGTTGGAAAACCCTGGCGGCGCAGAGGGCGGGCATGCGGATGCGACGCCCTCGACCATCCACTTTGGTGTGGCGATCTTTTGTTGATGTTCGTTTTGGTGGTGACTTCTTGGTGGTGAGATCGGAGGAGGTGGTGGTGATGGATTGATGATCGTCGTCTTTTTTTTCGAGTAGTTGGAAAGGGAAGTTGGGGCGGCTTTGGTGGTTGTGGTGGTGGTGGTGGAAATAATCATCATCGCCGCCTCCTTCCATGATCACTCACATTAGAGATATGTGTTGCAAAAATAACACTTCCTAAAAGACCTTTGTTTTTTTCTTTTTCTTTATGAAAAAGAGAAAATTGATCAAAAAGAAAATCCACAATTATAAGAAGAATGCAAACTATCGCTTTCTCCTCACACTTTTTGGAATGATGCACTCTAATTTGATCCTTTGACGTTGAAGATATATGTGTGTTTGATTAATTTTGCTTTAAAGAAATGGGGAGAGATAGAGAGATGAAGAGAAAGGATAAGGGAGGAGGGCAAGCTTTAAGCATCAAAGATAATGAGTGGGAATTATTATTATAAGGGGTGACCTTTAAACAAAGGAAAATTTCTTTTTTTGGAACTTCTTGCAATTTTGGTGTCATTGGAAACGATAATACAAAATTTAATATTACAGCTTAAGTTTTATTTTATTTAATTTTTATATCAAGTTCAAATTTTTTTCGAATTTAATGGGAATTTACCCCCTTATAATTTCCATGATATTCAAATTTGCATTTGTTCAGTTGTACCAAAATTACAAAGTGACTTGTCATGTGGTGATAAAAAAAAATCTCTTTGAACGAAAGGAGAAAATGTGAAAGAGAAAAACAAAAATGTGTTTTAAAATAGTCGGGTTTCTTTTTAGTCTTTTTGATGCAATATTGCAATATAAGAAAATAAGTTTTAGTGGTCTAATATAAAGTGACAATATTAAAATTAAATTTTTTGTATTAAGTGACTACTATTTAAAGTATAAAGTTTGTCATTTAATCAACATATTAGTGATAAAAATTGTAATTAAGTTGATGATATACACACATAAGTGGTGGTAATTCAAATACTATCTCTAAATAATTGTAACTATATTAGTTACCATTAAAAGGTTGCCAGGAGCTTTCGTAACTTGTTATCATACATTTATATTACTAAAAGTTATTAGTAATCAATTAAAAAAAGGTTTTGTCGCTATTGTAATTATCACAACTTTTTTTTTTTTTTTTTTTTTTTTTTTTTGACAACACTAAAATTTTCGTCACCAAATAATGGAAATAGTGAAAACTTTGTTACTTAATTTTCTCTTACAAATGTACAATTTTCTTGAAATGCATCAAAAATAAAGAGAGAAAAATGTAATAGTATTTGTGAAGATTCTTGATTTTCTACTTTCATCATTTTCTTATTTTTTTATTTTTGGAAGGAAGGAGTGAAAATAAAATAACTAATGGAATTTATGTTAGTTTTCTTCTTCTTTTGATTGTGAGTTGGACAGAAGCAAATTGGTTCTGACTCCACGTGAGGTGCTCTTTTTATCATTCGATCCATAAAGACAATGGTAGCCATGGTGGGACCCAATCCCAAATCAAAAATAAATGTGACAGATTTAGGTAAATTAAAAAGGAATTGACAAAAAAAAATTAAAAAGAAAAGATTTTTAATGAAAAGTGAAGCCAACACCTCAATTCATGTAATCATTTCATTTTGCTTTGGCCTTTGCCTTTCTTCTGCAACTTTGCTGGAATTCGCCCCTTTGCTTTTTAGACACTTATTAGTTATAGTATAAATTTAATAGAAACAATATTTCAAATAGCTTAAATAAAATACTAAAATTTTAAGGTGGTTGGGTCATGTGGTCGTGACCTGCGATTTTCAGAGGTAAGACTCAAGTTCGAATCTTACTGGAGACATCACATTAGGGATCGAGGACCTATATCCTTTGCGCTCTTCGGTCTTAGCTGTAAATACACAGTTTAATAGATCAAAATAAAATACTAAATTAACATGTTGGTTTACTTAGACAAAAAACTCTAAATTATAATGCAGCATATTTTCCTGGGACGACTCGTATATGAAGAGCAAAACCTGTAAAGTAAAATATTACTATTAAATGGATTCGAATTGAAGAAAATTTAAATTACTAAAATATGTACAACATGCCAGCTTTTGTTGGTTGTGAAGTTATATCCATGCATGAAAATAAATTGAGTCTTTATGAGGGACAAATGTGAGATGTGTTGGCCAAAATGGAATTTCAAATCCATCCCCGTGCCTCAAATTGTGCGGCCATAACCTTGCAGCTTAGGCTTTTTTGTTTAATGTTTGGGATAAACTTTCTTTAGATTCTATTCCTTTTTGTTGTTTTTGCGACGGGGGTTTCCCGTTTGTTGATGTTGTATCGAATCTTTCCTTTTATTATTAACTTTAATTTGTTTGTTTGATAAAAAAAATGTGAAAATTAAACTATTGGTGATCTCTTTTGTTTTCCTTTTCTTAAAATAAAATTAAGAGACTATGTGGATGGGTATTTGTCCGGTCTCGAGTTTTCGTGAAACCGGTAAAAAATCCTTCCAAATGAATTTTTGTCATACTCATGAAACTTAACGCAAACATATTCAAAAACATACATCCAAACTATTGAAACCGATAAAACTTTGATTTAACATTTATCACCTATTTTTTCTCAAACTTTATAAAAAAAGATATTGATTTGACACCTACCACCTATTTTTTTCCCAAAACCTGACAAAATAGGGTTTTAAAGGTTTCACTTAAACCTCCAAAATATTTTTTTTTAAATAGAGACCCACGAAACCGAATCAAAATCAAATAAGGTTGCATTGTCCTAATTATAGATCGGAGCTAAGGAAGCGTATGCTTGAAAGCTGGGAATATAATTTATGCTCCATTCGTCTCATATATTTTATTTTTTGCTATAGTACGTTGATCGGTTAACTTGGTTAAATTTTAAAAAATTACAATTATTATGAATTAATTTATTTTAATAATAATATAATAATATTTTATAATACCATATATTACTTATTCAAAAGGTTTAAAATGTCACAATTATATCTACTAAATAAGTTAGTTATAATATTAAAATATTGAAAAAATTAAACTTCATACTTTAACTAATGTAGCAAAAGTTTGAGAAAGAGGTACTCGGTCTTTCAGTCTATATAGTGAAATTTTGAGATTTAAATATTTTTCTGTAACAATAAAGCACCCAAATAGTATTTTTAACTATCAAATTAGTGGGTGGCTATCAATCAAGCAATTTTTTTTGGGTAAATTACGAATACCCCTAAAGTAACGTCTAATTATAAAAATCTCCCTCACGTATTGGGTATTACAAAAACCCCCCTCAGGTTTCTCAATTTCTTACAATTAACCCCTTGACCCTAAAATATTCCAATTTTGCCTTTGAGTGTCAGAAAGTCTATTTTAATAGTATTAATATTAAAATACTAAGATAATCTAATTTCAAATATTGGTGTAATTAAACTGTATAAATAGTCACACACCAATGGAAATTGATCAAGTTATGAAAACAACTTAGTCTAGTTATAAAAGAAATTAATTTAAAAAAAAAAAAAAAAAAAAACCAGGTGCTTTATCGATCATATCTATTTGGAGCTGTTTTTCTTTATTAGTTTATCATACTTTATAAGAATTAACACGAATTAAAAAAAGCAAAAGATCACGTGACAATTTATTCCATTATTTTTTACAGAACATCAATCTCAACTTCACATGGTGAATATCTGACATGTAGTGGATAGGAAAACTTCTACATTTGTGATTCCAAACAAAAATATGTGCTGTATGAAATTTATGCATTACTGAATATAGGACAGAATCTGGTAAATCCGAATTTGACCCGAAACCTTATTCAAATGATCCAGTAGTGATTCTTAATTTCAACTGAGTTTGAATTAGCTAAACAAGAAATCCGAATATGCTGTAATAAATTATTATTTGTAAGAAATATTATACAACATAAATCATTTTATAAATAAAATGTCATTGGAAACTTATTGGCTAGATAAGGACCTACTAGCTAGAAATCCACTACGTCATTCATTATGGTATGTATCATAGTCACTATCTCGAAAATTTTATATGTCTATTCAATTTTTTGTATATCTCTTAGTATAATTGATTAATCAACTTGACTAAATTTATAAAAACTATAATAACTAATTTAATTAATATATTTCACTAATAAGTTAATAATATCATATGACACCATATATATTAATATTTAAAGGGTTTAATACACCACAAATATGAATAATTTAATATGATAAATCACTTAAAGATTGAAAATTTTGACCGAAAACTGTAACTAGTGGAGTAAAAATAATGGGACGGTGTGAGTATAATAATTAGTTATAAAGCCACACAAAATAAATACCCAAAAAAAAAAATTATTATAGCAAAAGGAGTATCTCTTGTGCGGCATAATTATAGAACGTGCTTTACTCAATAAATAAAATTATAGAACGTGCTTCAAATCCAAATTATGAAGTTCAATTCTTTATTGTTATAGGCTCTTTGTATTATACGATTTTTTAGAGTAAAATATCATTAATTCGTTAAAATATCGATCAAAATCAACATGACAACTAACCAATTAACTTTAATTATTAATTATGTTAAATATTATTTGAAAATCAACAATTTGTGCATAATTAAGTTTTCATTGGCTATTAAACCATTTTTTCTCTTCTTTTGGTCTTTTATCTAAACGTAAAACATTTTTCTTCTTCTTTTGGCTTTAATTTAACTGTTGAAGACTTGAAGTATATACTTACAAATGAAATGTGCACACGCGTCAAATTAATTTTAAAAAAATTATTAATTTAACACTTACCACCTACTCCTCCCTCCACATCCATACTTCCACACTCGATCCATTTTCTTTCGACAAATAATTCAAATAATATTTCAAAAGTTTAATTGAAAAGCCAAGAAATAATATTTTAAAATCAAAAATCAAAGTAAAGCGGAATTGAGGACCAAACGCTCTCAAAAACAGTTTTAGACAAGAAAAACCAATTCCAGACTAAAAAATCATTTGAATTGGACATATTTAATTGAGATTGAGACATGTTTGATGTACTGAAAATCATGAAAACACAACAATATAACATTTTGGTAAGTTGCCAGTTAGGATTGTGTCTTCTCTCCTGTTCCATGTTACCTGTCTGCAATGCTTCTTCCTTTCAGACAACAGCCATTGTGAAGACGACAGCTCAAATCGAAAAATAAAACTAAAACTCAATTTCCTACATTATATAAAATTTAACTTGATAAAAAACTGTAGCTCTATTATCGATCGCTCATAGCAAGATCCACGACAAAGACTAATATCGAGCTTCAACACGAATAGTCGGACCGAATAGATAATACAAACATAAATATAATATTCTTTAAAGTCTCGTGCTCTTGGAGAACTCCTCTAAGCCTAATCACACATACGGCTACTGGTAACGCAGTGATATTATATTATACCGTCTACAAAAGTTAAGTTAATTGCCACTTTGTACTCATCATTCCTCATCTTCGTCATCTTCATCTTCGTCGTCATCTTCAGAGCCATCGCTGCCCTTTTCCTGCAGAGGCAACATAGTTTAAGGAGAAATTAAAAATGAATCAATAAAATGACATATTTAGGTTCTTAATAAGCTGTTGCGTTACCCATTAGTAAAAGTTGAAATATATCAATATGTAAACTTCAAACAAGAGCCTCTTACTTTTGGGTAAGTAAGTTGTTATCTTTAACAGTTAATTATGATATGCATCAAAGTTTAAACAATTTACGAAAACCGGAAGATTAAGCAGGAGCGCAAAAGCCTTAATATATAGTACTTTAACTTTTATCACATAAATGAACTTTTGAATGGGAGATAAGTTCTTGCACTTAATTTTTCTCTATTATTTCTGATCTCCTGATTGCACTATTATTTTCACTTGTCAGAGACTACAAACAAATAGTCGCGGGCCCAAAAATTAATTTCGGCATACTTGGGGTAAGATGAGCAGTAGAGTCACATTCTTGAATTTGTCAGGTTTAATTTCTTGTCTGCCAGAGAAGTAATAGACTTATGACCAAACAGAGTTTCACCTGAATGGAGCTGAGCTAAATGAATGCCCCAAAGATTAACATGTTTGACTCTAAGGCTAATGTTAGGAACAAAAATAATTGAGGCGAGAATCCTTTAATATCCAATTAGATGGGATAATAATGATAAGGAACATTAATCCACAAGACAAGAAAAGTAAATTACGAGTTATATTAATGGTTTCGGTATAATAATCTATAGTATTTGAAGAAAAAACATAACAAATTGAAGCCTAGTAATGGAAGGAACATGAAAATAATAGTAACGCTATAGAAGAAAACTTAGTATTTACCTCATCCTCTTCGTCATCTTCTATTATTTCAAGACCCTCCTCATCAGCCTCCTACATCATGTTAGTATGAAAACAGTTACAAAAAATAAAAACATAGAATAAGAATTATAAGTTGAGCTCGAACAGAATTTTCACGAGCATGTAGAACTGTAGAAGACATGAGGAAAAGGTATTCAAGGAACGAAATTTACATTGTTAAAATATGATAGAGGATTTGGCCATAAATCATCCTTGATGATGTCAGCAACCTGCTATAAAATTATAAGATTCAAAATATACGATTGTATAAGATTTTAAATCTTAAAGCAACAAGATGATGCACTGAGTTACGTAGTAATCTGCTTGAGAAAGAAGTTACCTCGTCGTGAATATCATCCACGTCACCTTTAAACTGGCTGTCACTAAACCATGTAAAGAAGCTGCATTTCACAGTGTACATAAAGTAAGAAATCAAAGACAAAGCTGAAAATGATGCACATCTCATAATTTCCAATGTAACTCAAATTTATCAAAGTGAAAACTGCAGAGAGTACACAGTGCATCCTTCGAAAACATACATAAATATTTAATTGAGATGTAATATAAAATTAGACAAACTAAAACAGCAAAGCACCTTTGGAGCATGCAAAGCATTAGATGAACCGCATATTTATAATTTTTTTTATAGATTCTTGCCTAAACTTTGGTTTTAACTAGAAATTCAAAAATAAGGAACAAGGAGCCCACATTAAATTATATAATTCATTGTGCCACACTCATAGTTAATGCTACATCTGATATGTATTTAAGAGATTCAAATCCATAGAACCAAGCCACAAATGACAATCTAGTAACAAAATAATAGGATGTCACCACCTATTTAATCATTAGCTGTATGATGCACTCTTTCATGAAAGTCAACTAATCAATCTTTTTACAATTCTCAAGAAAATGTCATGGATCATCTTTGGAAAAGCATGTTTTATATGCAATCCAAGTTGACATCCCATTTTAACCAGATTCACAGGTCCAAAGTTTTGGTGATTTGTGTGATTTGTGTGACTTGCCAAAGATTCACACCAAAAAATGTGCAGTACACAAGCAACAAATGAACCTATCAGCCCTGATACCCAAAACTCTATTCTATGCTCTTGATGTAAGTAACTTAATAGCAACCATTCAATGTTTAACTTGATTTAGTAATTGACCAGCTTGCCTGTGTATGGTTCAGAACTGATTGTAACCATAAAGAAAGGAGCCTCGTACACATACACACACACAGAGAGAGAGAGAGAGAGAGAGAAGGGATTAACCTTTCCTCAGCAAGAGATCGCTTGTTTCCTTTAATCTCTTCAGCAACACCATTAGTAATACCCTGCAAAAGCCAGAAATGCAGAGTGAACTGAAAATAAAGGAAATAGAGATGTGACATTTTTCAAACTACCAATACGTGAGAAGCTTACCATGCCTTCTTTCCATTTTATTGATGTTGCAGTGATTTTCGTGGTCCCCTCCTCGAGGAAGGTAAATGTCTTTGTGAGCTTAGTATTTTCAAAAAACGGATTAGGCTTGAAATTCTGCAAGGAAAGAGAAGATCATATCAACCTTCTAAAACTTAACATAGACGAAACATAAAGTCTACATTCTTCTGCATTAAAAATTTTGAAGGTGGAGAGAGAAATAGGACTCACAAATGTGATGGCATAACCAGATTTCACATCCTTGAAGTCTTCCACTTCAAGGTTGCTTAAATACTTGAAAATCTAATACAAGAAAAAGGAAACCACTTAAATCATTAAATAAGAAAAAAATGTTCAGTTATGTAATCATCAATGCGAAGCTTAAACACATGTTTCCAAGGAGAAGGGTAAAGTTACAGAGAAGAGTGTGATTCATAACTATTACTCTTTTTTATTATTTTTACAAAAAGTGAAGGGCGTAAGATTGAACCTTTTGGTCTTCTTCAGTCAACAGTTCACTTAGAGCAGGATGACTCAAAAACTGCAATAAGAGAGCATATTTCAGTAAAAGGAAAAAAATACATTTTCAGGCAATATTAAATAACATTCTTAAAAGAACTGGTTACATTAAATACTAACCGCAGTTAACCAGAAATCAGGAATAGATTTGATAACTTCATTCCTCCTATCATAGACAGGCTTGCGTATCACATTGTACTTCTGTTCCACTTCCAGTACTTTCTCACTTGCTTCTTCATTGATCTGAAACAAAGGATAAAGAAAAAGAACATGTTACTCTAGCATCAGAAGCAGTCTTACTTACGTTCCTAATTACAGCAAAAGAATGACATTCAACCTTTACCATATGAAATCAATTGGATGTCCCTAAAACACACAAATTTGACCTAATCAAAGAAATAATCTAATATCCAATTTGACAAACACCCTGTATCAATGGTGGTAGTAGAATTTTCTGTCTTCGCTCGATCCTCTCAGTCTGCCTTCTCATTCTATATCAACAACGACTTAGGGTTACACTAGAAGTTTGGATTAGTTACTTCTCAAGATTTAAGGACATCAAGATCAATTTTATGCAAAACATAAATTATGCCCACAAACATAGCAGCAAAATCAGAAGCTCGAATTATGATATGAAAAGCATGCAGAATTTATAAAGAACAATATGGTAACTTACTGAGACAATTGTAAATACAAAAAAAAATTGTCTCTCTTCAATTAATTACCTAAGCATTGACAAAGCTTCTTAACTAAAATGCGGGATTATGAAGACATACAATTACGACACACATGTTTGCTTACAAACACATAAAACACAACATAAAGTTCCAATTCTTCACATTCTGTTCATCTTTTAAATCTACCCAACAGACATATTTCCTCTGCATAGCTCCAACATAAAGTTCCAACTCCATCTATTACCAACATAGCTCAATGGTTTACAATAACAATCAAATCAGCACAGAATAAAAAAGATATACAAATAAGATGTAACAAGCAGGACAAATACTGGGATATTCATGAAAAACTCAAAGTATCAAATAAATCGAATAAAAAACATATTTTTCCAAAAATCCTCTTATTGCAAACATAGGAATCGAAAACTAGAAAACAACACAGAGAATTGAGATAGGAGAGCGATAAGAAAACTAAATTTTACTTTCTCAAGATCATCTTGAATTTCCTGGAGCTTTTCAATGGAAATTATGAGCTCTCCATCAATGCCCTTATTATCTTCCTCCACTTCCCCCAATTTCTGCTTTTTCCCTTTGTCTGCTCCCATTTCTCTTAGAAACCCTAGCAATTTGGAGGAGAAACTAAAAAAATTGAGGGTTTTAATAGCTTTTCGGTGGCCTTTCCTTAAACCCTAAATAAACCCTTCCTTTTGCTGCTGTGAAGACAAAAGTGTGTTTTTTTATAAAGAGAAAAAGTAGAGGATAAAAAGAACTCTTAAGGGGTTAGGGTTTTGGCTCGCTAATTTTTCCAATAAAAGCATTTTTAAACTTTTTTAATAGAAGTATTTTTATTAATTTTATGTAGCAAAATTCATTTAAATCTAATAATTTTTAAAATTAACCTTACATTCTCTCAAATAGCTTTTTCCTTTCAAAAAATCAAAACATTTTATCACTGAAGTAAATCAAACGTTTAAATAGTCCTTTTTCGTGTATAAAAACCTGAGTCATCTCGTAATTATCCCCGTAAAAGTATTCTATAAAAAAGAAACATTTAATAACTCACATTTAAATTAAGTTAAAATCTTAAAATTAAGAATTATAAACTATTCTAAAACTTCAATAATTCGACAATTTTTCAATAACTACTCTCAAATTTCATTGTAATTTAGAGGACTATTTTTAAAAGAGTCTCAAACTTACAGGACTATTTTATAATTTAGCCCACCTATTGTTCCTATGTGATATAACTAATTACTAGTACTACAACTATAACTTTTTGCAACAAAAATTTGGGCTCTTAGAAATATTAATAAAACTTTTAAAAGGGCCCAAGTTTGAATGCTGGAATCCACACATATGCAAACTCACATTGATTAGGCTGTATAAGCAAATACCCATAGCCCAAGTATGACCTTACAAGATAGCTTCGATGATGAAATTAATTAGACAACACTATATTATATGGAAATGTGATTATTTGTATATATTAGTGAAATGCAAAATTACCCCTTGCCTAATTAGTAAATTTCACTCATGTTATTTTTATTAGAAAAGCCTCTATGTCAAATTATAAACCCACAAAATAATGCGAACACCCCTTATCTTAATCTAAAAAATTATGAAGGAATTTCAAATTAGGACTTTTGCAAACCGACAAAGAACACACGCGAATTTTTGTTAATTGAAATAACATATAAGTGTTTTTGCAAATTATGCAATATACATGGGGTATTTTTGCATTTAACTCTTTATATAATGGTGATATTAGAATTGTCAATGGGTCATATACGGGTTACATCTTGTCCGATCCAGATCCAGCTCCAGCTCCAACTCCATATATGTGAAATTAGACTAGGGATGGATCCGTAGATTGCTAAAAAAAATGAGTCTATCGGATATTGTTGAATGGATTTCAGATATTTTTTTAATATAATAAAAATTCACTTTTAAACATCATATTGATATTTTTTTTTTCTAAAACAAGTTTGTTAGCATTACATTTCATGTAATCTACTTAACATGTTCAAACCTTTTTAATTAATTTTTTATATTTTGATCTAAAACATGCATAAAGTGATTAGTTAACATCTTCCTAAGCTAATAGTAAATTTTATTAATGTTATTTATCATAGTTAAAAAAAAGAAAAATTATATCGAATATAGATCTTTAATGGACCAGATCAATATAAATCTATATTATCTTCACGTATCACAGTTTACAAAGATCATATCCATCAAATTTCTGCTCAACATAACATTCTAATTAATAAATCGGGCCAGTTTCCAACCAAATTCGAATTGAAATCCGTAATTGACACTTCCTTTGGGGTATTGGTAATTTGACGTGAATTTTCCAATACAAAATAATTATTACAATTTTTTATATTGTGATAAGTCAAATTTAAATAGAAGTACTCAATGGGTCAATGGATAATCTGACAAAAATTACTATTATATGTATTATGAATAATATTGTTAAGTTCCCTACCATTTATTTTAACTTCTTAAAAATAAAGTAAAATTCAAATAATTTTAAATTACTATTATATATATATAGTTTTGATCGATAATTGATCTTAAAAAGTGGTCCATTGAACTTTTGACTTTAAGTGCCCACAAATGAAATATACACACTTCATTACGATATTGATTTATAGCCAACGCCCGGTCCCATTAAGAAACATTCCCTTATATATTAATTAAAAATTAATACATCATCACATTACGATTGCATTGCACCTAATCATTTACGAAATAATGTATTTTCAAAATATTTTCATTATGGATTATTTTTTCATTCGCTAATATAAAAATTCTAGCCCAATTAGAGCATAATATACTGAAATCATTCTTAATACAATTAATTATGATTTAGTAACACTCATAAGAGATTGTGCATTAGTAGAATATATATATATATATATATATATATATATATATATATATATATATATATATATATACTTATTTTGTGATTTGATAAGTACAATAAAAATGTTCATGATATGTAGAATATATATTCGACGAAAAATATTACTATCACTTTCTTACATTAATAATTTAATATTAATTTTCAAGGACAGTTGAAAATTCTAATGTTAGAACTTAGATGAGGTTTTCAGCAAATCACTTTCAGGACTTGAAGAAGCCAAAATTAAAAATTGAATGGTTTTATAAGTCGATGATTTGGACAAATGAAATCAACTCCGATCCAAGAATGGAAAAGCAACTAATCAATTACACAACCTTTTTTTTCCCCAATTTTGGCAGTAACTAATTTTGTGAGATTGAAAGAGATAGGTCAAATTTAATATTTTTCTTTTGATAATTTTGATCACATTTATATACCAAATACATATCTCATTCAACCCCAGTAATCAAATACGTACTAATTCAAATCATATCTCAATATTTTAAACTCATTAACTATTATTTAATAATTTCTCTGTTCCAAATTTTTAACTCCATTAGCTACACTGCAAAATCAAACTTTTTGATCTTTTAAGTAACTTTCAAGAAGAATGTTAACATTTATAACCTTTAAACGCTTTTAATATTAATATATGCGGTGTTTTGTAATATTATTAAATTATTGTGAATTAAATTATTATTATTGTTTTTTAAAATTTAGTTAAGTTGACTGATCAATTGTACCAAAAGAGGAGAACAATTGAGGCGGAAAGATTAATATTAATAGTTTATTACGTCAATATGCCATTGAAACTATTATTCAAATCGAATTTCAAAAGTTTCATCGCCAAAAATTCCAGAATTATTTTTTGAGACCAATCGAAACGAACCCAGTCAGTCTTCTTTCATACTAAGCCTATGTTAATTGATATATATTAAATAATTCATCTCTGTAATAAATATAACATTATGCATTTCAAAGAATGGTAAATTGACATTATCTCTATATTTGAGAGCTATTAAATATTATCAGTTTATGTACACCTTGTATAGTTGCATTTAATTTAGTTTCAAACCACAACTTCAATGTATAGTACGTAGGATTAAGGAAAATAATTTATTTTCTCTCTCTCAAGTTTATCTTAAATATTTTCCTACCTACAATATTGACAAACTGTCTACAAAAATGGTTTCCAGAGAAAAATTGAGATAATTATAAGACACTATTTCGTTATCAAGACAGTTGAGAAATTTAATGTTTTTTTTTAGAGAAATTTAATGTTGCGAGCCAACTTGCTAGAATAATTTGGCCTAAAGAAAACCCTAATTTTGTATGGACAAAAACCAAACTCTTATAATCATTAAAAAAAAAATTGTACTTCATGCATCAAACACATGTAGTCTCACCATTCACATAATTTTTATTTTATACTCGAGTATTAGACCTGATTTAATTATTTTCTAGACACTTGAACATGACCTCTAGCAAAAACTGAACCCGAGTTTGTCGAAGACGAGTCCCTTAATTTTACCGGTCAATAATCTAATAGAATAAGTTTTTATAATCAATGAATTTTGTGATATCTATTTTTCAAAGGAATTAGCTATATTTCTTTCCGGGATTATTGAATTTTTGGTGTCACAATTATAGCTCATTGGCATTTCAATCTCGTAATTTTTCAGACTGACATATTTTGTACTAATTAAGGCCCAATTTCAAAATTGACCCGATTTTCCATCACATGTGGGCCACGTGAAATAAAAATTAGAAATTTTAACCATTCAACGTATTTTATTTTTCAATAAAAAAAAATATAATAATTTTCCAAAAAGAAAGAAAGAATCTATACGTAAAATATCTTGCCTCATTACATGCTTCAGATTAATTTCGTATATACAAACTGTAATGCGCTCGTCATAATTGGTCTACATGTAAAGATAAATTAGAAATAGATAATAATTGAATATTGGAAGTTTCTGGAATTTAAACATTAAGATTCTACACGTGTGGGACCTTCGATTTCAGACATATATCTGCATGACACTGTGGAAATAACATACAAACACTGCAACCTTTTGTTGTTCCAAAAGGTGAAATCGCTCACCCCGGGCGCCCCTCACCCCCTGTCCGACGGGATTGTGAGAGGAGGTAAATCATGGTGACTCAACCGGCAACAGAGGCTGGGACCAGTACTCACTGCGCACAAGGAGCCCCCCTCATTTTTTGAGAGGTTGCTCCCACACTGCCGCTGATGAGGTTCGATCCTTGGTCACTTGTTCCAACTTCCACCTCTGAGACCAGTTGAGCTGCCCATGCGGACACTGCAACCTTTTGTTCTTTACAAGCAATGTTGTCTTTACTTAAAGAAACATTAATTATTGGAACTTATATGATATATACGTACCTAGCTAGCTAGACAGGTTAACTTATAAGGCCAAATAGACAATATTTAAAATTAAACTGTATACTGCTATCAAATTCAGACAAAAATGGTCATGACCTCATATATATATGAAGATAATAATCTTATACAATTTAACCTTTATGTTTTAATCTTGTTGTGCTTTTTGGTGACACAAAGGATTCAATTAACATGGAACTTAAACATATACGGATAGGGTTAAAAAACATAATGGTAAAAAATTGAACCTCCTTTTGTAGCATAAATAGGCCGAGTATTTAGTGTTTACAAATTTGGTCAGAAAACCAATTTCAAAGTAGTTAAAAATCTCAGGTGTTTAAGGAATTAGAATATCTTTTGAGTAAATTGCAACAAATAATTGTCCTTCATACTTAATTTTTTCATCTTCATTTATCTCATCATTTTCCTCACTAAAATTCAAGAACGTAATTAATAGTGAATATATTTTGAAAGAGATGGGAATAGGATAAAAAAAAAAGGTAAGAAAGAGAGTAGAAAAGGAAAAGGTGCTGATCCTTCACCTATTTCTTGTTCTGTAGTTGTAGATAGTGCACAAATAGAGAATATTTGTTATGAAATGCATCCTAAAATGAAGAAATGTTGCCAATTTCCCTCGGTCAATCATATTAACATATACAACGAACAATGCAGGTGCTTTTGAATGAAGATGAAGCTTCTGAAGAATTGAAGAATATGATTTTACTTCAGCCACCCGAGGGAAGAGAAGAAATTCGCATAAAACCAAATCCAAATCTGAAAATTCAACCCATTTTTACCCCGGTCCTAGGAAAACGAGCAAGGATAAAAATTTGAACCAAGTCCTAAGCAATGGTTTGTGCTTGGAGATAAGTGGGAGGGTTCAACATGGTATCAATGAATTTAAATGCTTTGTGATCACTTTCAGGGTGGATGAGCAATGCCAACAGCGAACTTTTCTGAGGAAAGATGAGATGTATTGCTATTTTTTTTTAAATAAAAAGGTACTGCCTTGTGAGAAGTAAAATATTTAGTGAAATGCCAAAATACTCATTATGTTCTGTCTACTTGGCAAAACCCTACCGTGTATTTTTTTATTAGTAAAATTCTTGCTCAATCGAACTATATATTTGTGGTCCTGTCATTTAGTTGACATGGATTGCTGAAGGTCTTTTGGCACCCGTCTTCCCCGAGTCCTGCATGCCAAATCGTTGTTTTCATAATCCCTCTTAAGTGTGCATGCTATTTGAATGTCCCTGCACATAACAGTCACACATTTGGCATGTACCGCACATAAATTTGCGTCTTGAAATAACTCGGCCATGTACGACTCGAAAGCATCTTGAAGAGCCAAAATAGCATTGCTCTGAAAACGCAAATTATCCCTATAACCTCGAGTACATCCATGATCCTCAGCAATTTGATGAACAACTTCCTGAAAGGCATGCTGCGGGATCAACATTTTACAATTTTTATGGTATCTATGGATTTCCCTAAGAGTGTTTATACCATAGTTTGGTCGTTTCTTTAGCATAAGTGCATTGATATCATCTTGAACTCTTTATCATAGGATGCACCATATTAAAAATAAATTGCAACAAAATTCATTAAAATAGGGGCATTTGGGACTTTGCACCCCCAAATACTCTTAAGATGGAGGAATTCATTTTCAGCCTACGTATTTTTCTCACCTGACCATGCAAAGTCATTAAACTTGCTATAGATTGTCGTTTAGCACGACGAAGTTCCTTTTGCTTTTCCACTTCGATTTTCTTCGCCTCTCTTTTCTTTCTATACTTTTCCCGTTTTCTTAATTTTTCAATATGCTGGTAGTGGCCGGAGTCGCGCGGGTGGTAGAAAGAAGAAGGGCTAGAACGGCGGGAGAAAGAGAGAGAGAATGAGCAGAGGAGTGAAGTGAAATTAGGGTAACTAGTTTAGTCCATGTTGGCACGGGCTTAACTTTCCCAACGCATCCCGTGCGGCACTTAGCCACGAAATGCCCCCAGCGATTATTTGCGTCCCTCTGTCGAAATCGGCTAAGTCAGCCTCACTCTAGCACCGAAGAAGGTATTTTGAAGGATGATAGTTGAGAAGATAAAATAGCACACAAGAGTTGGAAGAATACTTATATTATTACATGGATGGATTACAACTTCTTAGATGTAAATTTGAGATCCCCTTGGTCACCTACAAATGAATGTCTATCTACCTATTTATAGTAGTTAGCATCCCTAATGGATGGCCAAGATTATCCTAATCTAATGGCTAATATTTACTCTCTAAAAAGTTTCTATTTTTTGGACATTCTACAAGGTCCTATTATATTTCTCTACTTTATTCTATAACCTTCTATAGTGTTCTAATCTCATTTAATATATGTCAATAATCATGACAATTGATGTATATATATATATATATATATATATATATATATATATATATATATATATATATATATATATATATTATAAAGTGAGATAATTGTGTATCTATCACTAAATAAATAACTATTTCTATATTATGAGATAACAAATTATTAATCATAATAAAATGAAGCAACTTATATAGAGAGTTGGACATACTAATAATTGTGAATACAGTAATTACAATTTTACCTATACATTCTAAATTGTATTGTGTTTTTCTTCATGAAATTAAATTCATTAGATTGAATCAATATCACAAATTTGAGCAATTTCAAATTTTTATGATAAAAATAAATTCATTTAGAACAATTTTGAGCAAAGGTTTTACAAAATAACATACATTGTTAAAAAAATTTAAGTCACATACATTATTAAAGATTTAGCTAACCAAAAATTTAAATAGAATATTATTTTTACTAATAAAAATGATATACTATATAGGCTATATTCTTATTCAAAGTAAATTGTTGGGCCTTATTTTCAATTAGCGGATTATTTAAAAGGATGAAATTGGGCTAGAAGACTTGTTAAGAAAAACTACAAAAATATTTAAATGAGGTTATTGGGATAAGATAATTAATGCACAATAAACTAATATTTTTTCCTGGTGCATTACTAATTACTAATGCAAACTGAATTGGCGGGGGCACCCGCACTCCATGTCCCTCTGCCTCTGCGCTCGTCCCTAGGGCTGTGTACGATTCGGTAAACCGGTCGTACCGAACCGGAACCGAAAATTCGGTACGTACCATTTACCGAACCGAAATTTCGGTTCGGTAAACGGTACGCGCCCAATTACCGAACTAGGTTACCTTTTGGTTTTCAGTAATACCGACCGGTTTACCGAACCGAACCGGTATACCGAATTTTTTTTTTTTTAAGTCTATTCCTTATTTCCCTTCTCTGTCAACTATTGAAAGACCAATTTAGAAAAATATTTATTCCTCTCTAAGTAACTATCTGCTCTAACGATTCAATTTCAATTTTCAACCAAGTCTCCCGTCGCTGCCGCACACTATTCATATTGTCATGGGAAATTAGCAGAAATCTTTGGGCATTTATGTCAATTATTTGTTTTCTTCACTATATTTGCTTCAATGAAAACTGTTGTAGATTGATAGCTTTTCTCATTGTTAATTATTTAATCAGTGCACCTAAACTTCTGATTTCGTCATAATTCTCACCTTAATTATATGATATGGTTTCAGAGAAAGATTCAACTCTTTAGTGTTCTAAATTTGATATTTCATTTTTATTTTTATTTTTTCTGGAAGAATTTTAGATCTCAGATGTCCTTTGACGAACTTCTTGTCGAACTCAGACGTAAAAAGATTTCGGTATTTTTTTGTACCGAATCATACCGAATCGTACCGATCGGTAATTTACCGAACTATATCAAAATTTTCGGTTTGGCAAACGGTACACGATATGAAATTACCGAACCGACCAGGATACCAAAATTCGGTGTGATTTGGTACGGTTTTACCGTTTGCACAACCCTACTCGTCCCTGCTGCTTGGCCAGCTCGGCCCCCTGCTTGACTGCCAAGGTCCTCTCCTGGTGCCCCGTCAACGCTCCCCTGAGCGGCGTCTCATTCGTGCGAAACCTCACCCTTGGTACTTTGATCCCGCTATTTCTTCAACTAGGTATGTATTTCCCGACCTGGCTCTCCCAGAGCTGTGCTCCCGTCCATCAGGTATCTGTGTATTGCCATTTTGCGCCCATCAAAATGTTAGGCCGTGACACTGATTAGATTAATACTAAAAGTCTAGAGTGTCTTTGAACTTATAATTGAAATGAATAAAAAGTAAAACAAAAACTCAAAACCTATCTTAAATTCACAAATAGAAAATGTATATAAAGACATAAAATATTCGTTGAACTAATATTTATATGAAAAAAATCATGTTAATATTTGATTTAGTTTACAATAACATTGGCAGTCTATTTAAACTTTTAAGCTGTACACAACTCAAAAATGAAGCTTCAAGACTTATAGTTAAACGTTGAGTTCTACACAACTTGAATAAACTTTGATTTCTACGCAACTTGAAAAATATAGCCTATGTCTCTACGACTTATACACAGTAAGGACAAATAAGTAACAACCAAAAAAAAGAAAAAAACATTAGAAAAGTTCAACAAAGATATGATCAAAATGGTCTGTTATATATATATATATATATATATATATATATATATATATATATATATATATATATATATATATATATATATATATATATATATATATATATTCTCATATGCTTTTATATATCAATTACATGCCTTTATCACTCATCAAATCAGGGCTAGCCCTGAGCGTAAGCCGCACATGTAGTCGCTTAGGGTTACCGGTAAACGAGGGCCTCCAATTATAAAATATTTTAATATATATGTATATATATTTATATGTACGTATGTAATAATTATATAAATATTGCTTGTGACATAGATGGTATACCTCCTGATGAGTGTCGTTAAGATTCTAGTATGGAAAGTCCAAATACATAGCTAAAGAAATAAGGCCCAACATATTAGTTATTAACATAATTTAATTGCACATGAAAACTTAAGGGCCACAATTTTAGAGTTGGCTTAGGGCCACCAAAAACTCAGGACCGGCCCTGCATCAAATACAATATTTTGCTCTGATTCTTGTAAGTCATGTAGTTGTCTCACCATATGTGTATCCTATGGAAGCTGTTTTTTTCTAATTCAACATCATGTTGAAGTTTTATGTGTGAATGAAATAAATAAAAGAAAGAGATGTATCTATCGGTTCAAAGAGGTATCTTTTGGACCGAAACATTGTGTCCCTTTCCAAGAGGCACTTTTGTGTCTATAAATATGAGACAAAATCTGGTCAATTCTGTATCAATATATATAGTAATTGAAAGGAAAAATACTACTCTCGCTTTCTCTTACTTTCGTCAAAATTTAGTTCGAAATTTCTATTTGTTCAAGTTCATCGTGGGTTCAATATTTTTGCAAATAATGAACAACAGATTGTTGTATCTTGAGAGACTACCGGAAATCAAAATGTATGTACCGTGACAACCCCGAAAATATTGTCTTAAGGAAATTTGTTTCGGCAAGCCTCAGTCTAATTTCCTTATTTTTCAGGTATTAATTGAAGTGATATTTGGTTTCGATACAAGTAATTATTTCTTACTATTTTTTGTGTTAGATCATCATCATTTATTTTATACTGAGATTTATGTTAAAAATATTTTTTATGAAATATTTAAATACACATTGTTTTTTATTTATTTTTTTTTATCAAAAGTACACATTGTTAGACACCAACAAATCATCGTATTGGTTCTTGAAACAGTTGAAATTTGGTTCTAGTAATCCTCCTAAGGATGGTGTCGAGATTGAGTTTCTTTCTCAAATTTCTCACATTTAGTCTGGTTTGATCAAATTCAAAACATATGTACGGAAGAGTGACTAATCACAAAAACAACAAATTAAATGGCCAATTAAACTCAAGGTCAAAATTTTGTCTCTGTCACAAAAACAAACACATGGTCATGTCATGATAACATAAATTAAATGAGAGAATTTCACTTTTGATACCATAACTCAACTACTTTAGGAATTTGATACCACAATTTTTTCTCCCGACACATTTGATACCATAACTCAAATAAACTCGACACATTTGATACTTCCGTCAAATTGGAAACAGAATTGTCACGTGGCCGTTAAAACTTTGCACATTTGATACCATAACTTATGTTGACTGATAATTTAACCCCATAACATTTCAGGTTACCAAAAAAGCCCCACATCTCCAAATTTAGTGACGATTTTAGTCCACATTGTTGCAAAATTTCCAAATTGACTCGAATAAGACCACGTGCTGACCAATTTAGAACTTTACACATTTGATACCATTACTTATGTTGACTGATAAATTTACCCCATAACATTTCAGGTTACCAAAAAAGCCCCACATCTCCAAATTTAGTGACGATTTTAGTCCACATTGTTGCCAAATTTCCAAATTGACTCGAATAAGACCACATGCTGACCAATTTAGAAAATTTTACTTATTTTATTTAAATAACTAATTTAATTTATAAACAATATTAATAAATTAAATAATATATTAACATACCAAAATTAAGAAAATATATTATTTTTAAATATTAAATTTATATAATAGAATTAATATATTTAATATTTATTAAAATAATAAATTATATAATTTAAAACTATTTAATATTTATTAAAATATTAAATAATAAATAATTTTAATTTAAAAAAAAAAAATCCCCACCCCATCCACCACCTCCCCATCCTTCCCCCTACCCCCCGATTCCCAGGCCACCGCCGGCCGGCCTGGGTTCTTCGATCCCAGGCCACTACCGGCCTGGGATCTTCGGTCCCAGGCCGGCCGGCGGTGGCCTGGGACAGAAGACCCAGGCCGGCGGCGGCCTGGGAATCTGGGGGTAGGGGGAGGGGTGGGTTGGGTTGGGTGGGGTGGGGTGGGGATTTTTTTATTAAATTATAATTATTTATTATTTAATATTTTAATAAATATTAAATAGTTTTTAATTATATAATTAATTATTTTAATAAATATTAAATAGATTAATTCTATTAATTCTTAATTTTGGTGATAGTTATGTTAATGTATTATTTAATTTATTAATATTTTTTATAAATTAAATTAGTTATTTAAATAAAATAAGTAAAATTTTCTAAATTGGTCAGCACGTGGTCTTATTCGAGTCAATTTGGAAATTCGGCAACAATGTGGACTAAAATCCTCACTAAATTTGGAGATGTGGGGCTTTTTTGGTAACCTGAAATGTTATGGGGTAAAATTATCAGTCAACATAAGTAATTGTATCAAATGTGTAAAGTTTTAAATTGGTCAGCACGTGGTCTTATTCGAGTCAATTTGGAAATTTTGCAACAATGTGGACTAAAATCATCACTAAATTTAGAGATGTGGGGCTTTTTTGGTAACCTGAAATGTTATGGGGTAAAATTATCAGTCAACATAAGTTATGGTATCAAATGTGCAAAGTTTTAACGGCCACGTGACAATCACGTGACAATTCCGTTTCCAATTTGACGGAAGTATCAAATGTGTCAAGTTGATTTGAGTTATGGTATCAAATTTGTCGGGAGAAAAAGTTGTGGTATCAAATCCCTAAAATAGGTTGAGTTATGGTATAAAAAGTGAAATTCTCTCTAAATTAAATTAAGGGGGAACGGCACCGCATGCATCCATTTGATTTGCATATCTTATTATGAAGGTACGTACAATTATACTTATTAGACTATTCTAATTTGATATCTCCTCAGGCTCAAATGGATTTGTTTATCTTTGCTAATGTTTATCCTTCTCAAAAGATCACACAGGTTCAATGACAAGTCAAATAATGCAATGAAAGGGAAATTTATTAGAAAGTGTAAACAATGAATTTTGTGATATCTATTTCCCAAAGGAATTAATTACCTATAATTTTTTTTCGAGATTATTGCATTTTTGCTGTCACAATTACAGTTTGCTAGTGTTTTGTTAAGTAATACTATATATTAAATGATTTCTCTCTCTAATAGCTTAAGTTTTTAGATGAGTTGGTCATTCAATATGGTATCAGAGCTTAGGTCAAAAGAGGTCATGTGTTCGAATCCCTCTGTCACCCATTTCTAAATTCCACGTGTTAAGGCTTGAGTAAATGAATACCGCCTACACGTGAGGGTGGCGTGTTAAGTGATATATATTAAATGATTCCTCTATCTAACACCTTAAAATTTTAGATGAGTTGGTCATTCAATATGTTTCTATCCCGCATCTTTTCGTGATGATATATTTGATGCCACAAATTCAATGTAAGTGACAATTTTGATGCCAATTGATGCTCAATCTCAAAATTGATTCGAAATTTCCTTACATGCAGGTCACGTGACAGAAAAATTGAGAATTTTCTTCTATGCATTTTTTAATAAAAGAAAAAATATTCTATATGTAAAATATCTTGCCTCATTACACGCTTCAGTTTAATTTCGCATATACAAACTGTAATGCGCTCGTGCTAGTTGGTCTACATGTACAGATAAATAGATAATTGAATGGAAGTTTCTGGAATTTAAACACTTAGATTCTACACGTGTAGGACCTTCGATTTTCAGACATATATCTGCATGACACTGTAACCTTTTTTTTTTAAATAAGCAAAGTTGTCTTTGCTTAAAGAAACATTAATTATTGGAACTTATATGATATATATACGTACCTAGCTAGCTAGACAGGTTAACTTATAAGGCCAAGTAGACAATATTTAAAATTGAACTATTTATATGTTATCAAATTCAGACAAGAATGGTCACCTCATATGAAGATAATAATCTTACATAATTATTAATTTTTCATGACTGCCACGAGAGATGCAATTTAACTTTATTGCATTAATCTTGTTGTGCTTTTTGGTGACATAAAGGATCCAATTAACATGGATCTTAAACATATACTGATAGGGCCAGTTTATAATTGGATCATGCTTCTTTTGTGCTTAAAAACATAATGATCAAAATTAAACCTCCTTTTGTAGCATAAGGGAGTGTTTAGTAGTGTTTACAAATTTGGTTAGAAAAACAACTTAAAGTAGTAAAAATCACAAGTGTTTGGTGTAGTATGATGCAGGATTTATTAATGCAAGTATACGCAATCGCAACAAGTAATATAATGATAAGTAGAGTATCGTCTCCACAGGGAATTAATGAGCTAAACTAACTAATTACTAAATGATCACTCTTTTTCTTATTCAAATTAAACGAATCTTTAAATTTAGATTATTATAACTAAGCAACAATAAAAGTAAAACTAAATTCTAAACTGACAAGATTAACTGTGATGATTAAAGCCTAGGATTACAACTTCCTTCAATGTTAAACTAATTGCTTTTATTTTCCCAATAGTTCTGTTTTAATTAAGATTTATTGCTAGTTTAGGGCACTTAAGTTTTTACAATTTCTTTCCTAAATATTGTAAAACTAATCTAACCTAATCAAAGAGCTATATTCCTATGCCAATGAAGTTAGGCCAAATTGAATCAAGAACAAGCCCTAATTGTGACTACCTAAGGCAATTAAGTATATTTCTATCTTAATTGCTAAACAAATTACCCAATTCGATGTGGGTGCAATTCGTACAAATGTTACCCAATCTTTAACCTAAAACCTAATTTCCTCTCCCGATTCAATTAGATTTGTTAAACAATAGTTGGCCAGACTAATGAAATTTAAGCACAAGAATGGGTAAACAATAGATCTCAATAAAATAGAATAAGGAAAAATAAACAACAATCAATTTAAACAAATAGTTCCATTGCAATCCTAGAAAAGTAAATTTAGTTCATAACTAAAACGAAAATAAACTCAAGAATAATCAAAGTCATGATTTCAAGAACACAAAAGATAAAAGAAATTTCAAAGGATGAGAAAAGAGAAGTAGATCTGTTTCCCCAATCTTCAAGAATTGTCTTCTCAGAAGTTTTTCCACGCTTCTCAATGATATTTTCTTGTTATTGGTCTCTCCTCTTGTCAAAAAGTGTTCAAAGATGATTTTCTCTCTCTTCCTCCACTTATAAATAAGTTTCCAAGTGAAACTAGGGCACTAATAGCAAGAATTCGCGGAAGTCTTGTGCCCCAGCGGAAAATTAGTTCGCCCCAGCGGAGGTCTGCTTTGTGATTTCGCTCCAGCGGAGAGATTTTCCACCCCAGCGAAGAGCCTTCTGTTTGCACGTCCAAAAATCAAGAGAAAAATCTGAAAAATTCACAAGAAAATGCCAAAATGAATACGTGACTCACCAACGAGAAAAACCAAGTTAAACCGAGTGAAAACGATCTAAGATATCCAGAAATTCATGTCATTCCTTGCAAAAATACATAGAAATTAACTCTATTTTGTAGAGTTAACACAGTACGAGGACTTAGGGTGAGTTTGGCCTAGCAATTCGAAAATCAATTATAGGAGAATCAATTTTACTAAAATGGATTTTAGCAATAATTGATTATGATAAAATTTAATTATAAAATAATTACTTTTGGATATTAGCTTTTGCAAAAGTAACACTTTAGTTACTTCTAAAATAAGTTGATTTTTAGCTTCTGGAGATCCCAAAAGTGATTATGATAGTGAGGGGCAAACACCATTAAAATCACGATTGACTAAAAACAATTTCTATAATTGGGGCAAAACACTTCAAAAATCACAATGAATGTCTAGAAGTGTTTTTCAAAACTCCCACCGCTGGGCCAATAACTCACCCTTAGAGTGTTGACTAATATGTATCCACTACGCAGTAGAGGAGCCACGTTAAGAGCAGGGGTTGCAGGGGTTAAGAGCCAGTATTTTATTTTTCAGAATGCAAAGTGTCAAAATCTATACTTTTAGAGTACAAAGTGCTACAAAAATTTTAAAATAATTATTATATCTTTCAATCAATGAATTTTTTCTTCAAAACACACACTAGGGTGCAAAGTGCCAACTAAATTTTATTTCAAGGGTGCAAAGCCAAACATTTTAAATTAGGGTGCAAAGTACCATAACCCTATAATTCAAGAGTGCAAAGTGCCAAAAAGCCCCAATCTTATGTCTACTTTAGAATATTGATGTAAATATTAATATAGTTTATAATATTATTTTAATGGACTCCTAATAAAAATAAAAATTCTAGATGAAAAGATTCAATGTTTATTAGAATTTGATACATTTAACAAATCAAGAAATCAAGAGTCGAACATCAATCTCAAACTCTAACATACTCCTATTATTTTTATATTGCAATTTGTATTATACTAAACAAATAATACTTTTAAGGCAATGACAATTTTTACGTATTAGAGTTACTCTAAGTTCATATTAATTTCTCTTTCATCTTCATCTCTATTTTTCAATGGGTTGATTTACACTCGAAACTCTGGAGGTTTAATGTAGTATAGAAAATTCATCTCTATTTTTTAATGGGTTGATTTACACTCGAAACTCTGGAGGTTTACTGTAGTATAGAAAATCCTTGTAGTTCCAAAAATTACAAGGACATATTGTAAGGATTATTTTTGGTACATAGTTTAAACAAGAGAAAGTCTCATTTAATTTCTGAAACGTCAGGGGTTCTTTGTAAGACGAATAAACCTCAGGGGTCCGGTCATAAATCACCATTTTTAAATGATTTTATGGTTACTTATATAGAGAAAGATAAATTTCATATCGTTTCAAAAGATTCAATCATGAAACGATTTTAGTCTATGACAAATCAACTTGAACATTTATAAAAAAAAATCATATTATCTCAGTGATTTTAGTTTTGAACTAATTTGGTCAAATTTTCATTGTTGTTGATGATTTCTTTTAATAATAGTCATTAATTATATTGTGGACTTCGGTAAAAAAAAAAAGTTTATCTCCGCCACTGCCACCACTGTCACCACGGTCAATTAATCATTTTTTAAAAATACAAGCCAGGACTTGAAACAGTCAGAACGAATCCAGAAATTGAGTGTGTGTGTGGGGGGGGGGGGGGGGGGCGCAAACTTAACTGCCGTTGATTTTTTTTATTGAGATATTTAAATTCTCTCGATATCCAAAATCTAGAAAAATAAAAATACTATAAAATGGATTGTTAATAAGAACTATATTGAATTCAATTTTTTATTTATTTTTTAATTCGAGGTACTTTATGAAATTTTGTTTGATATGGTATATAGGATAAAGGTGGACTAACCTTTGACACACAATTTGATATTGCAGTTTAAGGTTCAAAATTTTCAACATTATTTGTTTTACACAATGAATCAATATATTTGACTTACTCATAATATTGAGTTTGCACCCTCTATTGTATAAAAACTATAAGAAAATATAAGAAATAAAAAATAATTAAGCTAGTACCATTGCACTATTATATTATTTATATTTTAGAAAATAAATAATATATTATAAAGATTCATATATATTTTTTAATTGGACCATTCTATTAATATACTAATATGTTGTTTGTATTTCTAAATAACATAAGATAATATATATATATATATATATATATATATATATAAACAAATTCCAAAAGTTTTGGGGGGCCAGGCCCCCCCAAATCCTTCCCTGGAAGCAATAGTAGAAATTTCCACCACAATTGTGTTGTGGTGGATGTCATGGTCGATGTTTTCATTATGGGTAAAAGTCGTGGTGGATATTTTCATCATGTCTAAAAGTTGGAGGGAAAAACACTTTTGGTCCCAAACTTTACCCTAAAAAATATTTTTGGTACCATGCTTCGCAGAAAAACAGATTTGGTACCATAATTTAGAGAGTCTTGACACATTTAGTCATTCCGTTAAATTTTGGACGGAATTTGCGCGCGTGACCGTCACGCGCCCGTTAAGTTCACGAGTTTTGCACGTGACAAATCGGTCAAAACACTTTTGGTCCCAAACTTTACCCCAGAAAACACATTTGGTATCATGCTTTGCATAAAAACAGATTTGGTACCACAATTTACATACTCTTGACACATTTGATGTCCCCGTTAAATTGATAAAAATCACATACAATGAACAGACAACAATTTCTCTAAAAGATTTGATAAAAATCTCAAAGTGCACTTAAATCTTTGAAAATATTCTTAACAAAAGTACCTTGGATACCTGACTTGGTGCACTTTGACTTGCACTTGTATCCATGGATCAAAATTTCGTTTCGAATGTATGTTTCGGAAAGCCAAATATTGAAAAATTTTCGAGACTATTCGGAAATATTTCAGAAACACTAAGGAAAATTTGTAAAAAAAGTTACTAAATTTAGGAAAATAATTGAGTTTAAGGCAAATAAATAGTTTCGGAATTACATCTTGTTTTCGTTTCGCCTGATTCAAAAATGGAAACTTTTCAATGTTTTCGATGGAAAAGATTGAACTTTTGATTGGTGCTTGTATCAACATTGGAATACAAGTGCAAGTCAAAGTGCACCAAGTCAGGTATCCAATGTACTTTTATTAAGAATATTTTTAATGATTTAAGTATCAAAATTTTTAAAGAAACTGTTGTCTGTTCATTATATGTGATTTTTATCAATTTAACAAGGACACTAAATGTGTCAAGAATATGTAAATTGTGGTACCAAATCTGTTTTTCTGCAAAGTATGGTACCAAATGTGTTTTCTGGGGTAAAATTTGGGACCAAAAGTGTTTTGACCGAATTTCTCACGTGCAAAACTCATGACCAATTTGAACTTGACGCGCTTGACGCGAGCGTGACGATCACGCGCGAAATTTCCGTCCAAAATTTAACGGAATGACTAAATGTGTCAAGACTCTCTAAATTGTGGTACCAAATCTGTTTTTCTGCGAAGCATGGTACCAAAAGTGTTTTTTGGGGTAAAGTTTAGGACCAAAAGTGTTTTTCCCTCCTAAAAGTTGTGGTGAATACATTCGTCGCTTGTTCACAGACCATCCCTGGAAATCGCTGCGAAGTCGTGATGATTGAGTTTTGGCAACGCTTTTGAGTTTTTGTCACCGCTTTTGGCCGTTGTGGATACTCATATTCCTTATAGTGTTGAAGTAGTTATGCAAGCCGCTTATGTTATTGTTAAACTACAATTACAAACAATAATAAACCTAATAAATTATTTTAAATTCTTCAGGAGGACAAAATTGTCCAAAATTAACTAAAAACGGCTTCCAAATTATTACGATAATGCCATAAGAAGTTAGTGCTGAAAAGCGCTTCAAATAAGTGCTATCATCATTATGTAGTACCAAAAGCAAGAATTAATTTAAAGAGAATCACACATAATACAAACTTTATTAATATATAATATGTTTCTTGATGCATGGATACATACTAAGGTACCCACCATTACAAATTATCTTGGTATCAATATCTTACACTATACCCCTACTGCCTTGTGATGTTTTGCTTTTTCAATATTCTTATGGCACACATTTTCAGCTACAACATCCACTGATTTATGGCTCTTGCATCCCAAAAGCCCGCTCGACCGGACCTTTTGGGCCTCGTTTTTCGCCCCTCCACTTCTCGTTTTCGATCCAAAATTAGTCCTTCCAATTGCATGGTCACCAGCAACACTTACGCTCGACTCAATATCGTTATAGTCGGAAAGAACAGAGTAATCTGCAGCACTGGCTGTGACAACACTCCATTGTATACTAGCCTCACTTGGTGCATAATGTGATTGAGGACTCATGCAACTTGACATATCATCTTCTACTAATTCAGATTTCAACATTGGATACAATGATCCTGATATATGCTCGATTTCGAACAAATCGGAACTCGCATCACTTGCCATGTCATCACAAATTGTAGTACTTCCAATTGTAGAAGTTGGAATATTTTGGCCTTTTGGGATTGCGTCCCAAGTTAACATGGACAACTTCCTTTCCATGTTTTCGGCTACATCTCCCTTTAATGTTGTTTTGGATCCAAAAACTTCAATTGATTTTCTTTGTTCTTCTATATTTGGATCGGTTCTTTGTGATTTCGTTAAAGTAAGCTTTGGAACGCAGCATGTGTGTGAAACTATTTCATTGACGTGAACAGATTTTCTGTCAAAGCAAGGTCCTTGGCAACCAAATCCCGTGAAAAATCTCCTTCCATGTGCCATTTTCTGCTTTGTAGTTTGGGATCCACTTCTATGTAAAATTGGAAGTAACGCGGTTTTGCTATTCATGCTACTTACTTCAGAACATGTACTACTTCGAGTTCTTGGCTTGGTCGTAATCGATCCTACACGAGGAACTTCGTTCTTTTGGACATGTTTGGGATACTCCATTTTCATGTTGAAGTACTTGTCGGCTCCAAAAACGCTGATCTCGTTGTCTTTTGAGGTGATTTCATGTGAGAAGGTGAATGCAGAAGTGGGATCTTGAATTGGACCTGGGATTTTGAAAACAAAATTCTCTCCTGCAGTGTTGAGATAAGAAAATGAATCAACCCTTAGATTTTTAAGGTTGTCTTGATTATCCTTTGACTGTGAAAAGTTGGTATGGAATGGTGGCTTTGTTGTTGTTTTTGCTGAGCTCAATACATGAATAGGAGAAGGATCTTGAGCTGATACTCTGTGCACCAAATTTTCTTTAGCAGTGTCTAAGTAACAAGAGAACGAAGCGACCCGAACGTTCATGTTGTCGTCTTTCTCCATCATTTTTTAGAGGATAGAAGAAAGTATAAGCTATGAAGAATATGGAGAAGGAAAGACAAATTATTGAAGACAATTCATGTACTGGAGTGTTGATAATGCAACAGATTTTTGATTAGACAAAGATAGATGTTTAGATTTGGAAATGCTTTGTTCTTTTTTGGCTTGGGTTCAACCTATACATTAAGTAGGCATAGCGAAGGGGCATATAATAGCATGTATATATCAGTGGATCCTACATGTTTATGGCCTGATGAATGACAGTTTTTATTATTCCAATTATTATTTTGTAATTAAATATGTTATCCATGGGTAAAGAAATTAGTTTCACTGAATCGACAACGATCTAGGCTTCATTTACTAATACTGATTGGTCTAGTGGAAGAGACTAGTCACTACAAAGTAGCGAACCGATGTTCGAATCCTTGTTGTGAGAGGTTTCCACTTTATGTGCCCGACGCGCCTCGAAAGGAGATTAAACCCTTGAAAAACCAAAAAATAAAGAAAAAATATAGGCTTCATTTGGATTAATGGATCTAAATTTGAAGAAGAATTTCAAATGATGTCAATTTTCAGTGTACCAAATCCACCAATGTGCACAAAATGTTTATAATAGTTTCAAAATCCCTTGAGAATCAAAGTAATCCAAACTAATGCAATGAGTTTGTTATTATGAACTTGAAATGCTTAGATCCACATATCTTATACCAAACGAAGCCTAGGCGTCGAGCTATTGTGTCATACTTGCATACACATAGATGATAATTAAATATATATTTTTGTTTCTCAAGGGTTTAATCCCTTTCGAGACACGTCTGACATATAAATTGAAAACCTCATCCAACAGGGATTCGAACCTGATAATTAAATATATATTAATGATGATGAATTGTTTAAATCATGAGATTCAAGAAACAAAATGTAGGTGTATATAGTTGTTGTGGTGGTCACTAGTTGATAACCATGATTACCATTTACATCTAATACATTCTCTTAAACTAGGAATATTCATTTAATGCAAGGTATGATATATAGATGAAATGAAGAAGTGGATCAAAAGCAAGGTTTAATGACCTCCATTCATTGACAAAGTAGGGTCAATAGAGTCCAAATCATAATAAATTGATGAAAGATTTAAAGCTCCAAATACTTTTCATTTCTGCTCTGAGTACTTACTTCAAGGGATTTTGTAGCTGGTATCAACAGATTTCTGAAAGTACCATTTATCTTATCTACAGAAATTAAATGCCATAAGGGTATATCCAACTGCTTTTAGCTGTCAGATCATGACAAGAAATAAACTCTGAGTTGAATATTCTCTACCCAGAGGGGTAAAATGCTCTTTTTCAAATCACGAGGTAAACTAAACATTATGAATATAATAGGGGGTAAATTGCCATTAATTCATACAAAAAATATTGAGTCATGAGCCTGCTTATACAATCACTTCAAATTTCTTTCTTTAGTGAAAACCAAATAGTAACATACATTCCTGCAACTAACAAATGCTTACCAGCAGAACTAAATTCGGCCTTGTGATAATAGAGCACGATATAATGCCAAAAAATTAAGCTCTCTAATTTATCTCGATTAATAGCATAACGCCGTTGGCTTATCCCCATCATCATCAGACATCAACTACTGCCTGGGCCTTATCCTGCAAATTAACCATACCTTAATGAATATCTTATATACAAACAAAAAAGAAATACATTATTGAACAACACTTACCTTCAACGTGGTTCTGCTGCAGCACATGATCTTAGATAGTACACTCCTGTCTTGAAACCCTTCATGTGTTCAAGTTCAAGAATAAGCAATTAATCATGTAGTGAAGTCGACTGAAAAAAAGTTTTGAAGATTAATGCGATAAATTTAGATAATTTTTTCGTTTCAAGTTGGTTTTACCGTTGACCATGTGTGGGAATGCAGGGAAGAAAGCTTTCCATTAGGTTGGTGTATGTGAATGTTTAGACTTTGACCCTGGTATCTGTAGCGTCCACGATCAACGGCCATATCAACCAATATCCGATGTTGTTTTATAACTCAAACCGTCTGAGAAGAAAAATTGAATTAGCATGAGAAAAACAAGAAAGGTGAATCCAGACATGTAGAACAATTTAAGTTCCTAGGGAATCTCAAGTGCGTTTTAGACGGGGCAATTGTCGTAAACCATCTGGCTTGTTGAAGCAGTGGGCATGTGTTACTTTTTTATTAGAATAATTTTTTTTAGGTTATATTGCTATTATCGTATTTGTGAAAAGAAATCAAAAGAACCAACATGTTGTATTCAGTAATAAACATGTGTTGTTATTCAAATCAAAATTTGACTCTTATTAATATTGACTTACTGAAAGAAACTCTTTTTTGGCTTAAATACATCCAGGAGAAAGTTTACCAAACAAGCCACTTACTTCACGGAAAATTCACCTAAGTTCTTTCTTTCACTGAACGTCTACTCTTTCTTTATAAGTGCAAATAGTCCACCAACAAGAATTCAAGCATGGTAATCGATCTTGGTACTATTTGGCAATGGGTGGGCTTTACTATAACCCATACCCGTACCCAATCGAAACCCAGTCAGACCTGGACCCGGACATGAAGACCAAAGTTCGAAAAGATCCTTTTGTTAGACGGGTGTAAATACTCGGTCAATAAGAGATGGAACTTATGCCAGCAACTTTAGGTGTTTTCTTTAGAACCATAAAGTTTCTATGAGAAATAACTTCACCCCATTTTCCAGCTTCAGCAAGCATATTAGAAGAAATTACATGATCTTCTGACTCATTGGAACTGTTTAATTCCGTTATCCCAGTAACCAACTTCACCCCAAGATCTACATGGCTATGAACCCTACACGCATTTATCAACATTCTCCAAACAAGTGCATTTGGTTTAATCGGCATTTTCCGTATAAACATTTGAGCCTCTTCTATTTTGCCAGCTCTAGCAAGCATATCAACCATACATCCACAATGCTCAATCTGTGGTTTAATATGGTAATCTTTACACATTATATCATACAATTTTCTCCCTTCATCAACCAACCCAGCATGGTCACACGCTGACAATACTCCAACGAAGGTAACAGAATTGGGAACAAATTTTTCGGCACACATTTGTTTAAAAGCATCAAGTGATTTAACTCCTTCACCATTAATGGCATGACCAACTATGATTGAGGTCCAAGAAACGACATCTTTGCAGGGCATCCTATCGAAAACATCTCTAGCTCGTCCCATGCTCCCACATTTTGCGTACATATCAATAAGAGCATTTCCCAAAACTACACTTTTTTTATAGAGCTCATTACTCTCGAGAATAGTATTCATAGAAATCCCTTTATCAAGTGACCCCATATCACGACAAGCCATAATCAATCCTAGGATGGTTACTTCATCTAGTTCTAATTCTTTGGAGTCGATTTGATCAAGAAGCTTTAAAGCCTTTTCAGATTGACTGTTTTCAATATAAGCATGTATCATTGAGTTCCATATTTCAATATTTTGCTTAGGTAGTTCATCGAAAAGATCCCTAGCAGCCTTCATTTTTCTACAGTTTGCATACATGTCGATAAGTGCAGTCCCTACAGAAACATCAGACTCTAGCCCGCTTAATATTACATGAGCATGGATCATCCTACCCAAAAGAAGATCTTTTAGTGCAGCACAAGCGGAAATTAAGCAACTAAAAGATATTTTATCAAGTTTTATTTCCTCAATCCTCATTTTTCTAAACAAGGAACAAGCTTGTGTGCAATCACCATTATTAGCATACCCCCAAATCATAGTATTCCATGAAATCAAATCTTTTTCTGGCATATCTCTAAACACATTAGCGGCATAAAAAATGCATCCCGATTTAACATACAAATTAATAAGCACATTGCATAATTCAACATATCCATTCAATCCCATTTTAAAACAACAGCAATGAAGTGCATTCCCGGTCCTAACTCCTCCAAATTCAGCACAACCAGAAATCAAAATTACGAAAGTAACATAATTTGGCTTCAAACTCGAACCAAAACATCCCTTCAACATTTTAACAAACAAATTCAAACCCACATCTAGATGTCCTCTTTTGACATGCCCAGATATCATACAATTAACAGTGACAACACTTTTCTCCGAAACCACATCAAACAAGAAAGCAGCATAACTCATTAAATTAGCAGAACCCATGTAAAAATTAACAAGGCTGTTCAATACATTCACATTGCAATCCAAACCTACTCTAATAACATGACAGTGTATAGACTTACCTTCAGGAAAAGCATGAGCTTTTCCACAAGCTTTAATTAAAGAAGCAAAAATGAAAGGGTCGTTGTGAAAAAGGGTGCTTTGATAAGTTTGGAATAAAGAGAGAGCTTTTAAAGGGTTGGTGGCTGATGCGTGTCGTATCATCAGATTCCATTTACAGGGTTCTTCGATTTGGGGGAAACTGAGAGAGTTAAAGGGTTTTTTCTGGAGAAGACAATGAGCTAATCTTTGAATTCTAATGGGGGAATTCATGAAAAAATTGTTGTTGAATACTTGTAACTTGTAAGCTGTACGGCGAGATAAATGGAAATTAGGAAGTGGATTGGGTGGGTTTAGACTTTGAATGAACTAAAAAATAAAAATCAATAAAAATAAAAATAACAATATTTTCATGTCGTTTTCCTGCTTATTGAAATTTGAAATTAGAGAAAATTGCACTTTCTCTCCTGAACTTACATTCAAGTAGTATTTTTCCCTCTAAACTTTAATTTTTTGCACTGTCAATTGTTTGCAAACTCTAGCAAATAAGCTGAGGCCGAAGATTGTGAGTTAAATTCAGTATACGCAGAAACACCTCAAGAGAAGATTACAACTTATGAGATAAAAATAATTTATTTTGAGAGAAGCTGAAGTCGAAACTAATTTTACAAACACCAGATTCCTGCGTTCGAGGTAAAAAAAAAAAAAAAGTTCATAAGTTGTTTGCAAACACACCCAAGAAAAAAGTGCAACACAAAAGTTAAGGGTGAAAAATATAACAAGGATGTAAGTTCAGAGAAAAAACAGTGACTCAACAATAAGTTTAAGGGGCAATCTTTTGATTTGAAGTATCATTTTACTTCTTTAATTAATAAGTTTGCCTATTTATTCTTCAAATGATAATTATCAACGTTCATATTGAGTAGTACTCAAGATTTTCTTTATATTCATTTCAAACTTACATGAATTTTTCAAATTATGAATAGTTTGTTAAACCTTAATCACAATATTATACATATTTAGGTGGTGTTTGCAAAAAATTGTGATTGTGCTTAATTATTATTATCTAAAAAAAAGCTAAAAGTTGTAGAGAAGTAAAAGTAGGTGGTGTTTGCAAATTATGCCAAGAAGTCCAAAAAAAGCACTTTTGGATGTTTGCAGAAAAATCAGTTTTGTCCACTTTTTTCTCTCAAAATGTCAAAGTAGAAGCTAAAAGCACAACCTCCCTACCAACTTCAACTTAATTGTACTTTTTAGCTTTTTTTAAGAGAAGTAGAAGTAGAATTTCAATTTGAAAACACTATCTAAGTGTTTATTTTTTCTTAAAAGCTGAAAAGTACTTATTTTAAGTTTTTGAAAACACCACCTTAGATTTAGGAATCAACTTCATAGATGTTTTTAACATGGTTCAATAGAATATGCATAAATACTAATAAGTATTTTAGACCAGAATATTATCCTTTAGTTTTTTTAATTATCTTGAATGTAGGAGCTTTTAACTTCCATTCACCACAAAATAATAACATTAAAAAATGCATCTCCTTAACAACTTATATAACTTTACCAGTAATCTTTACAAGAGCAAACACCATCATTGAATGAATGAAATCTACTTCTATCTCTCAACACAATCCCCAATCTATAAACCTTAGAAATCAATTTCATTACAGTATGACAATCTTTGCAAACCCTCAAATTCTTCATAATTCTTACAACACTACCTTCACTCAATCTCCCCATCCCAAAAGCAACAGCCAACTTTTCACTATGTGTAATAACTGCATCTTCCTTTTCTTCCTCTTCAATATCATGCAAAACATTCATAACTTCAGGAACATAACCTCCTTCAACTCTAATTCTCGTCATGATTTCCTTTAGGTTCCGATAAGCCTCCTTAGTCGCATCATCTTGTTTAGCACCTGCTATAAACGTATACATTACCTTGTCCACTTCAATCATACTCCAACCGGGACTTTTCGTCATTTTCATCTCAGCCATTGATCTTCTAACTATGGCAACATCTTTCCATTTCCCTACACCAGCATAAATGTTTGAGAGTAAAACGTGATCACCGGAATTGTTAGGATCCAACTCAGAGAGCCTTCTCTGCACTTGTTTGGCTAATTCTACATTACCGTAAAAGCTGCAAGCACCAAGAAGTGTACGCCAAATAACAACATTGGGTGGAATAGGCATATTAATTATAAAATCGTATGCTTTAAGAAGCTGACCCGCTCGACCGTATAAATCGACCATACATCCATAATGTTCAATTGCAGGCTTAATTCCATACATTTCCGCCATTTTGTCGAAAAAATCGCATCCTTGTTCAACTAAACCAGCATGACTACAAGCATAAAGGATTGCAATAAACACAATCCCATCTGGTTTTATCCCAGATTCTTCCATCTCGTGAAAAAGATCTATGGCCTCTTCACCATACCCTTGCATTGCCAAACCAACAATCATCGAGGTCCAAGATACGATACTTTTGTTTCCCGGCATCCTCTCAAAAACTAAACGAGCCATATCAACACTCCCACACTTGGAGTAAGTATCCGTGAGCGCATTATTTACAGGCGTAATCCAAACCAGTCCTGCTTTCTCGATAAAACCATGTAATATCTTCGCAAACTCTAGTGCTCCTGCTTGCGCACAAGCAGATAGAACCCCTGTCAAGCTCACTTCATTAGGTCTCATCCCCACCCTCTGTAATTCCCTAAAATACCCAAATGCCTCGTCAAAACACCCACATCGTGCGAACCCCACAATCATCGTACTCCAAGAAACCTCATCCTTAACCGCCATTTCCTCAAACACCCTCCTCGCGAACTCAAGCTCACCCATTTTCGTATACCCAGCGAGCATCAAATTATAGGAAGCCAAGTTCTTTAATGGCATTGAATCAAACACTTTCTCCGCACCTTTTACATCATCGCACCTAAAGAAAGCCGTCACTATCGCATTCCAAGTCACCACATTTGGGTCAGGAGTTTCATCAAACACCTTGGCCGCAAACGAAAGACACCCACATTCCGCGTACATGCTGATCAATGTGGTGGAAACAAAGAGATGGGTATCAAGCCCACGTGTCAGAGCTTGGCAATGGAGCTGAGCTCCGGTTCTAAAACACCGCATATTCGCCGCGGCTTTAAGCGTAAAAGCGAAGGAGAAGCTGTCTGGAGGGGCATCCAAATTGTTCAACATTAGAGTGAACGTGGAAATTGAATCGTGTGGGGTGTCAGAATCGGAGAAACCGCGAATGAGGGTGTTGTACATGAACACATCGGGGTTTGAGGTGTGGAGGAGGAGGCGGCGGGCGTAATCGAGGGTGCCGGAGAGTTGAACTGTGCAGTGGAGGAGGAGTTTTCCGGCGAGGACGGGGTCGGCGGAGAGGCCTGTTTTGAGGGCGTGAGCGTGGAATTGTTGGAGGGATGTTAGATTTTTGCAGTTTTTCAAAAGGGAGACGCAAAATTGTTCTAATCTGTTCATTACATGCTATCACAAGTTCACGGCTAATAGAAATTGAATTATTTGAATACATCTTATTACCTCTCGAATATTTTCATATTTTGGAGATAACATGTAAATATATATATATATATTTTTTTTTAGGTGTCGCCAATACCATTAGGTGGTATTATCTTTTTTTTTTTTTTTTTTTTTGGTTTCCCAAGGGTTTAATCCTTTTCGAGTCGGGTTGGGCACATTAATGTGGGTACCTCTTCCAACAGGGATTTGAACATGAGTCCGCTACTTTGTAGTGACTAATCCCTTCCACTAGACCAATCACCTGTTGGTAATTAGGTGGTATTATCACACAATGTGTAGGGGTATAATTTATACCATAGAATGTGACACATATTGCGTGGTAATATCACCTAATTTGGAATAAATGCTACATGATATGGGGGTCATACTAAATATATGGGGTTAATACTACGTAATGTGATCATGTACCATAGAATGTGATACATATTGTGTGGTAATACCACCTAATGTGGTATTAGCGGTACCTAACGTAGTGACACCCATGGATCAAAGTTTCGTTTCGTAGGTGAGTTTCGAGTATCCAAAAATTTGAAACGTTAATAACGCCCTTTTCAAATCTTGAAACCAGTATCACCAAACAAGAATGAGTGCTTGTTAATAATTAAAAAAAGAATTGCATCACAACTAAACAATGAAAAGACAGCGGAATATCCTAGATGAAATCTATAAACTACAATCAAAATAACTGTACCTCAAAAACTAACAAAAATTAATACAGAATTAAAACATAGCTTAATTAAAGTTCATGATATCTAATAGTTCAAAAATAAAATAAAATTAAAAGATCCAATTGTTTATACGTAACATAAGCAAATTGATTTCCACTTCCCCTTCCGCATAGACTAAAATTTTGATCGGCGGCTACCATGATCTTCATCTTGAGTAGCATAATCAACGTATTGTTCTTCAGAGAAATAAATTCCTTGTTGGCTAGCTTTACATTGACTCAAGTTGGTAAACTCCCCACCATTTTCTGGATTTAAAAAAATTTTGGAACGTTTTATTCGAAGAAGGCAACGACTATTTTGGGAAATTGAAGGAAACTTTGCAAGTTTCCATTGTTTCGGTGAAAAACTCGAAAACATTGTGGGTTTCGAAGGAAACCTTGTAGTTTCGAAAATACATTGAGGAATCGATTCGATTCCTTGAAAAACCGAAAAGTTTCGAATTTTTCCTTGGAAAATTCCGAAATTTTGATCCATGGTGACACCCTAGAATTTTCCTTTTTTTTTTATATGAGCTAAAATGTAAATACAAACTTTGTATTTTGTCTAATTGGCAAAATCCGTCATTAGTTTTATTAGCAAAAACTCCCACGATATTTCTTTTTGATAACAAAAATTCTCCTGTATCTACATATTATTAGTTCAAAATGCACCCATTTAAAATACCTTCATTAATCAACAGGGACGTTATTGTCAATTTTTTACGTCAAAGAGGAGTTATTGCCAATTTAACATGAGGCGTTATTGTTTGGTGAATATGGTGTTTTTGCATTTGATGATGGGGGCATAACTATCATATTTTCGGAAAATATGTACTTTGACTTGGACGAGAATTTTTACTAAGAAGAAATCCACGGGAGATTTTGCCAATTAGACAAAACGTAATGTATATATTTGTATTTCACTCAATATTTTACTTCTAGTTTCTGACTTTCTTCTGTTAATGTCACAAGACAATACCTTTTTATTAAAAAAAAAAAATAGCAACCCATGTCATCTTTCCTCGGAAAACTTTGCTGTCGGCATTGCTCATCCACCCAGAAAGTCATCACAAAGCATCTAATTCACTGATACCATGTTGAACCCTCCCACTTATCTCCAAGCACAAACCATTGCTTAGGCCTTTGTTAAAATTCTTATCCTTGCTCGTTTTCCTAGGACCGGGGTCAATAAAAATTGGTTGAATTTTCAGATTTGGATTTGGTTTTATGCGAATTTCTTCTCTTCTTCCCTCGGGTGGCTGAAGTAATATCCTATTCTGCAATTCTTCAGAAGCTTCATCTTCATTCAAAAGCACCTGCATTGTTCGTCCATGTATGTTAATATTGATAGACCGAGGGAAATTGGTTACATTTCTTCATTTTAGGATGCATTTCATAAAAATATTCTCTATTTCTGAACTATTAGGTTCTTTCTTTCTACTCTCTCTTTCTTTCTTTTTTCCTATTCCTATCCCTTCCAAAAGAAATATTCTCTATTAGGTTCTTGAATTTTAGTGAGGAAACTGATGAGATGAATGAAGATGAAAAAATTAAGTATGAAGTACAATTATCTGTTGCAATTTACTCACTAAAATCCATGAACCAACAGCACAGTCTATCTCTATTTAAGGTATATAAAGGATGTTCCTAATAGAGAGTTTACAAACATCTCATGATCATGGCAATGTAATTTACCAATATAGACAGAAAAAAAAGTTATAACCTTGCGGCCAAGTAGGTCAAATGTCATGACTACTTTGTTTCGTTGGGCAAGTTCAGCTTCTTGTATCTCCTCCCTCTTCTTCCTTAAAAGTTCTTTTTCCTGAGAACAAACAAAATAGCAAAGTATATCTAAACTTATAAATCAAAACGCGAACCGGCACTCAGCAAAGAACTTTTCTCTTCTTCTGTGTCCAGCTTAGTTTTTCAGAAGTATTAATATTCAAGAATAGGAAGTAGATAAAACCTCGATCGAAAGCCAGCTATTCCCATCAATCTCATAGTAGTCACTTTGGTCGTCTATAACTGTTGTACGAGCTGCGGAGTCACGATCATATTCAACAAGCCTCTTTGCATAGGCTTCAGCAGCTGCCTCAGCATCTGTTAGTAAAAAGCTACCTTCTTCAAGACCAGCATAAGTGCTTCCTTCTCTCAGGACAAGAGCACCACAAAAATTGCAAGGCCCCTCACCCTCTTGCTCACAAACTATTTTCCCGCAAGATAAACAATTGCTAACCAAATTGTGCCGACGGGCTTGGCATGAACACGGTTTTCCCTTTTGAAATACTATCGATCCTTTTGCAGCCTCTGCAAGAGAGATAACTTTTCCTGATTTTTTCTTTCTGGAACTCCTTGTGTTTTGGGGCTCTGATGTCTCACTATTAACTCGATTGTTCTGACTTGTGGATGCTGTAGCCTCTTTTGGTGGTGCTCTTTGTGGTTTCTTAGCTGTGATGACTGGAATGTCATCTGAGCGAGGTTTAACATAGGCTTGTAAATTGGAAGTTGGAGTATTTGTGCTTGTGTTGTAGATATTCGAGTGACCTCTCCGTTTTAAGTACTCTTCGGTGACACTTTTTCCAGTTTCCTCGCCAACGATATTCTGCAGATATAAGTAACCAAAAAATGAGCGATCTTGAAAAGATAAGGCTGTGAAGTAACAATTTTTCCTTTGATGGCATGTTAATGTAGTTGTCCAGAAATGCAGGATTTAACTATAGGGTCCCTGTATTCGTCCTTCCAATTTAAGCACTACCTACATAGATAACACCTCAACATAATGCATCTAGAAAATTTTGCTACTTTCAACTAATATTTTCAAGATGGTAAAATTAAGAGAGAAGAGCGATATGGATTGAAGAAAAATGAACGGGAAGGATGGGTCTATTGCGACAGCATTTTCTGAAGCAGGACAAAAAAAAAGGGAAAAAAATGACAAAAGATTTCATGGTTATTTAAAGCTGCAACAAGTGCAATTATAGTAAATAATGATATTAGAATGGGCTACAGAGAATGGCATCTATTGTGATAATCAAATCTGAACATAATAGACACTGATGTATATTTTTTTTCTTCTATTGGATCTTATTCTCTAAAGGAAATAGTAGGAAAGAATAGCAACACCATCTAAAATAACTGCTTGAAATTTATTCATCATATTCTAAAATCTATTCAAAAGATCATCGTGCATCTACGCTTCGTCTAGAAAAATTCCTCCAAGACATCGCCCTCCCAAACCCAAGAGCTTAAATTCAACTTCTATGTCCCCGAAAGGATTAATTTCATGTAAATGATTTCCTAATCTCATATTATAGGCCAGTCAACTAAGTATACATTTACCTATTAGAAGGAATAAACATTATTCTTATGATTATCTGATACTGCTATGCAATAGTAGGAATTTAATATTCAATTTAAGGTAAACTATGAACAAAGCCAGTTCAAAATAAATTAAACATCACACACTTGACTAGTTCAATGCTTTTGAATAAGCATGAGACACCAGAGAGTGAATAATCGATATAAGACAACTTATAAACTTCAGATGAACCAAAACAGTTTAACAAGGCATGAATTCATAAGTGGCAATGTATGGTACTATGCTTCACGAAATATAGAGTAATATATAAAGGATTTAACTCGTTGTTCCAGTACTGATTTACTCTCTTTCTTGTAAACTACCTAGTACTTCTTAGTGACTGCTTAAAACAGTGACTCTAATAAATATTTTGAGAAGGAATCAAAGCCCAAAACTAGATAAGAGCTTAGGGGCGTTGCGTGTTTTTCAGGAAAAAGAATGAAACAGTTTGGAGAGAATCTAAGTTCTAAGTGATAAATGGTTTTAACAGTGGCAACTGTTTTTCCAGAGTTTCAAGTTTCAACAAGAAGTCTATATTTAGTAGAAAACCATCTTATATGTGAAGTTGTGTACTAATAATCATCAGACAAAACTGACTATGTGTACTCATCCAGCTATATTTGGATATTAGAACCTTTTATGGACCAAGTGAGTAATTAGATTTTTTTTCACTAACTCCTTCGATAATGTACACATATACAGGAAGGTAATATATTTTAGTGTACTCATTAATGGAATTCTTTCTTCTCATAAATTTATTTATATTGGAGTCCATGCATATTTGACTTGGAGTAATCAATTCTAGTTTGGTGATTCTTCAAATATGCAACTGGAACACCTATAGCTGCAGCCTCATTCTGTACTCAAGTTCACAAGTTATTCACATTCAGTAGCAGGTAACAATCTAATTAACAACGCCTATGAGCTAAATCAAATAACAACAATTTCAATAACAGGAAAACAAATATAACTGACAGTGGAGATGATCATAACAATGAGCCATAGACAGGATATCTCAAAGTTGCTATGTGTACCAATGCGACAACACAGAGAAAGAAAGAGGGTCGGCCATTAGCATATGTAAAAGATCAATAGAATTCTTCTACGAATTTAACATTGTGATTGTTGCTCATTCAAAGATCCTATAAAATAAGAAATAGTTAACCATGGCATTTCTCGTATATTCCCATGCCTGTTCATTTTCTGCTTTAACCTTAAATATTGAGTTTAACAATTTCGATTAGAACTATTAATTGCAATGGTTGTATTAAAATGTTTCAACTCGATTAATAACCAGCAACCATTGATTTCACCATCCAAGTCGGAACAGGACACCGACACATACGATCACATTACTAGATAATAGCCTGCACATCCTGGTTTTTCTTAACACGTAAACCATGCCAGATAATTCAATTCAATGGATCGAAACTAAATGAGAAAAAACTGAAGTTTTAATCTAAGTGTAACAAAAATCCAATAACAAATTTCTATTCTCAAACCCTTAAAAACACGCATAATTTCAAAACAAATTAACAATAAAAGGGAGAAACCCTAGAAATAAATTATTGACAAATTAAGCAAAAGACGTACATCTAGGTACTCTTTAGCATCGAGTGGAGGGGCCATCTCGCAGTAGGAAACGAGGCCTGATATGATTTCGCGATCCAATTCGAGACCATTCTCCACCTTCTTGCACAACTCCATTAGCGCCTTCTCCAACCACACGCCCGATGATTCCATTTTTTACCACTTCCTTTTTTCTTCTCCCCTCACTTTGTGTTTAATGTAAAAAAACTAAGAAAGAAAGAAAAAAGAGTTGCTTAATAGGTGTGACCGATTTCTTATATGGGTCATGACTAAGATTTGGGTCAACCTTGATCCGTAATCGGATCCTTTTTAGATTTGAGAGGATTTATTGTTTTGACCTCTCACTCTATGAAACTATTCAGATGTTTTCTGAAGAAAAACAAAATTGAGAATTTAGGGAAAACAAAAAATAAAAAGAAAATATCCTTAACCATTTAAGTTTAGACAATAATTATAGATTTTCTTTAATTTTATTTTTCTATTCACAAATTATATTCATATATCTCGAATTTCTTGAATTTCGTCTGAATTCATGATCTAATCCGAAAACCAACATACATGATATTTTCGTCAAGCGACGAAATACAATTACATTTTTGTCCTCTATATGATGATGCAAAATTGTTCTTATTGCAAAAATAGAGATGGTGAAGTATTGCTTTATAAATAAAAGAGATATCGCACTTTTTGTCCATCTTATGGCTCAACTTTTACACATGTACCCCACTTAAATCTTTAATAGTAAATTCATTTTTCTTATCAATGTAATATAATATATTCGTCCCTCTTAAATTTTTCGTTACAGATGTGTCCCTCTCATCAACGTAGTATAACAAATTCGTCCTTCTTAAATTCAAAATACTTTCTAAAATTGACGAAAATTGATATATTTTGGATTTAAGAGAGATGAATGTGTAACATCACATTGATGAGAGAGACGCATCTATTACGAAAAATTTAAGAGGAACGAATATGTTACACTATATTGATAAAATGGACAAATCTGCTACGAAAAAATTTAAGAGGGACGAAAGTGCAAACGTTGGCACATAAGGAGGACGAAACGTGCAATTAACTCTAAACAAATTTACAAAAGAATATCAAGAGAAGTGTAAGAAGTCATCTCAAATTTGCAATCTTACAAAAAAAATCTCCAAAGAAGTCATCTTTAAAACGAGATATCAAGAGAACATGCCCATAAAATTTTAATATTTTCCATCATGATTTAGAAATTATGTTTCTAGCTAGCATAAAAAGTATTAGCATTTTTTATAACAAAAGTGCTAAAATTTGAAGTCGGGGTGAAAATGTAAGAACCTATTTTATATTTTTAGGATACAAAGTGCAAAAAACACTAAATATGCAATCTGCACGAATAATATCCAAAAAAATTTCTCACAAGAAAATAAGTGCAAAAGACATTATATCTTCTCTTTGTAAAATGCCAAAAATTTTAAGTTTGGTAAAAATGTTAAGTTTGTGGCAAAAACTCTAATTTATCCCAATAATTATACTTCTTTATGTGGAAAGCATTAAATTTCGTTGGGAAAATTATAACAATAACATTTTTATTTATTTATGAATTAATAGAAGTCGAACCGTGCGTATTTGAAATTTTTTTTTTTTTTTTTTTTTTTTTGATAACCCAGGTGTACAAGCTTACACTCGACTAATCCTGGACCCTCAGAACCCTTGCCCTAGAATCCTGAAGGATGTAAATCGCAGGATGTGCCTCCACCAAGCCCCGGGTTCCCACCATACTGCTGTACACTCTGCGCACAAAGGAGTCTTCACCACAAATGACCCTTAGATAGACCCATAGAAATGTTTCCATCCAAGTTCCAGATGGGATTCGAACCCCCACCCTTGCCGCTGGAGCAAGCCTTATGGATTATTGGTCGACCAGTTGGAGATTTTGAAAACACTGTAACCCAAGAGGCGATCCTATGATGCCACACCCAAGGAGTATTATTTTAAATGTTTTAAAAGAAATTGTCAATGTAGAGTATACTATAAACACATGAAATTGATACAATCTCTTTAACGCAGTTGTTTGTTTCTTATTTTTATGGACTTAGGAATATGGGTGTAACAAAGTCGAGTAGTATCAAAAGACACGCTATTCAAATTTGATTTGAATTTTATTGAGTTTGAAATTTTGTGTTTGAGCTTGATTTGGCTTCTTAACGAACATGGCTCAAACGAGCTTTTATCGAAGGTGCTCCAGCTGAGTGGCTTGATATATTTACAAGTATTTTGTCAACTTTTAGCTTATGCTTATCGAGTCGAGTTTCACAAGTTATCGAATGAAATATGGATGATCTATGTGATGAACAAAGCTCAAATGAACTTTTATTGAATGAGCTCGAGTCGAGTATCGAGTAACTTAATTTGATTTTGATTTTCAGCCTAACTTAGGAAAAACGATAATATATTACTTTAAGTATGTAAGATAAATAACATCATAAACTTTTATTTATTCCATGCCTATTAAAAGACTACTTTGAATGTTTAGTTTATGTAAACTCAAATTTTAAACAACTAGTTAACTATAGAAATAAGCTCATACGGAAATATATAATAAATAATTATAAGTATAAGTATAACTGAAACAAAAGAATTCTACGGCAACATAATTGATGAAAGGTAATTTCGTCCGAACACTTGGTCCAATTATATCTCGCCACGTGGATGCTGATACCTGTTCTTCAGTAAGGAGCTCTTGTCGGTCAGATCAAACGGAACTCCTCTTTAGGATCCTAATCATGCGTTCAAAGGAACTCGTCAGGTGTTTGCCGGTTGGTTGATCCGGCGAAAACCCTCCGATGATAAAGTCAGTACAGTCTGATGATCAGAATAGCAGAATTATAATTGTCGTCGTTCGAAGAAAACTTACCTTTGGAAATCCATAAATGCCTTCTATTTATAGATTTCCAAGTTGGATATTTCGGGTCGGATCTTTTGGGTCGGATCTTTTCGGGTCGGATCAAATGGTATATTGATGTCGATTTGAACAGATTAGTCTGGTCTGAATGTCGAACGGAACAGATTCTGATATGTATCGAACAGACCAGATTTAACTAGGATTCAATGTCGAATAGACCAGAATAATCAAAATTGGATGTCGAATGGAACAGATTAATCTGAACTATAAACTTGATGTCGAACAGAACAGATTAATCTGAACTGGATGTCGAATATAATCATGTTCATTGTATATAGACTAAGAGTTTTAATCCTGATATTGATTTATTTATATGACGTGGAGTATGCCAAGTTAGTGATCGAATATTTGATATATCAATAGTCCCCCAAGTTCAAGTATTTTGATATTTAAAATATCAAAATCTTTGAATTTTGTGAAATGTTTTTATTTATATGTGGTATATCAATTATACGTGTAATTTGAAAGGATCGTTGAGCGACTTCTTCATAAACAATGTAGCATCCAATACAACATTTGAACATTGAGTGTCTTAGACAAATATTTGATACCACCGGAGTTAAAACCAATCAATGTGGCAATACGTCATGCTATTACCCGATAAAAGGATACGATATTTCAGCACAATTTGTGTGGTATATCAATAGTCCCCCAAGTTCATGAAGTCGATGTGATAATATCGAGTTTGTGAAGTAAATAACGAAAAATTTGTGTGACAAACATTTCTGATATAATCAAAGTCTAAGCACTCATCCACATTAAATAATATAAAGTGGGATTAATTTAATAAGTTATCTGAATATATAATTATTCGATGATTATAAAAAATATCTTCCACCTCTCAATTATTTATCTTTCCACATTTGGTCGAATTTTCAATTATTAATTTTCCTAGCTCTGGTCGAACAGATTCATCGAAGCACTCTTTAGAAGGAGAAATTTTTGAACTTGGTCGAAGAAGGCAACCTGAAATTGAAGTACACCCAAAACTGGTCGAATAAGAGCACTTGAATTTGGTCGACGAAGAGCAGGTCCGAGATTTGATCGAATTAGTGAGATATTCGATTTGGCTTTAATCCGGGTAAATTTTCCTTACCTTTTTCGATTGAACACCTTGAATATTTTTCCGGGTCAAAAATGTAATTTTCAAATTTTTTATGGTCGAAATTTGCTGATCGAAAAATTAAAGGTTCCGGAAGTCGAACCTTTTCATAACAGGTGGGTTAAATTTGCAATTTACCCTTTTCATCTGCCTATATAAAGCCCCGCCCCCCTTTTACTTTTACCTCTACAAAATAATTACTCTGGTCGAGAGAACTGGTCGAGAGAGGTCGAGAACAGAGGTCGAGAGAACTGGTCGAGAGAAGTCGAGAGAAACGGTCGATAGAGAAGTAGAGAGAAACGGTCGAGAACAGAGGTCGAGAGAACTGGTCGAATACTCCTTTTCCGGGTAAATTTTCTCTTTTTTCGTACTTTGATTAAGAATGTCTTTAAATTCCTCTAGTAGTGCGAGCACTGAGACCGATTCAGATGACTCCCCTACTGTTTCATCTTCTTCTACTGATTATATCGATATTACTGGCGACGATGAAGTAGATAGGGTTAGGGTTAATTCTGTTTTATTTGGTAATTCTGGTCCGTGGGATGTCGAATTAGGGGAATTCGATGAGATTGAAAATTTCGAAGGGGGTGAAGTCGAAGAAGTTGGGCCTTCTGATCGTTATAAAACGGTAGATCGATATGATGAAATTGCTCCTGCTTTCTTGAGAGTTTCAGTTTCTTCTTTAGCAGAGACTTATTCTTGTCCAAACGGTTGGTCTGTTATTGAACCAGTGGGTACTGATCGAATGAATACCCCACCTGATAACTGTAGAGCTATCAATCTTCATCACCTAGAACTTGGTCTCCGATTTCCTATACCTGCTGAAGTTGCTAATATTCTAAACCAATTATCCCTATCTCCGATTCAAATAGTTCCTAACGACATGGCTTATATTATCGCATTTTGTATAATAATGAAAACCTTTGGCCAATCGCCTTCTTTTGCCAATTTTAACAACCTTTTCGTCGTTACTGAGTCAGCAAAATCGAACATTGGATTTTATTATATCAAAGCGAGGAATAAGAAAAGTTTTTTGGATCAAATTCAATCTGGGTATGGCAAGGAGTGGAAACACCGATTTGTATACATTGCTCCTCCTCAAGGTTACGTTTGGAATGTTCGAGCCGAGTGGCGTACGGGGCCTATTAGAATTGATAATATAGGAAATCCGTCGTGGGGTTCTGAGTTTGTGAGTCAGTTAACAGCAAATAAGTTTAATCCTAAGAAGTTACTTCAAGAACTTGTGCTTCGACTAGGGGGTATGTCTAGCTCGAAGGCTCGGAGAAGTGATCCCACTTTAGGTAGTGAAAATCAGATATTTTGATTTATTTGCAAAGTGTTTGAAAATTATATGTCAACTAATTCAGTTTTTATTTTGTGCAGAACAATCTGTTTTTGCTACCATGTCACATCGAACAAAAAGAATGTTCGCGCTGGCTCGGGGAAAAACGTCGAATCCAGCACCTCGTCCCGAAAATCAGAACCAGACTGGTCAGTCGAACCAACCTAACCGACCACTAAATGTTTCTTCAAATCATCCAAGCACTCCTGTTCGAAGTTTAACAGATGGTACTGCCCATCAAACAATTCGACGTTCACAAGCAACCCCACCTCGAAGTACTAGATCGAAAGAAACATGTTCTTCGACTCCTGACACTGGTCGAGGTAGCAAAAGATCCAGAGAAGAAACTGAAGTTGTGTTTCAACGACCTGGAAAGGAACCTGTCCTCGAGGTTTCTTCTGATGAAGAAATTGAGAGTGTAATGAACTCTGTGCAGCCTCGTGCAGGAGGAGCTGCTCCTGACTCCTCAATTATTGATCCAGAAGATGAAGCAAAAGCTTGGAAATTGTTCAAGTCCGTGATATTTAAAAAGGACCAAATTAAAAGGGGCAGAAAGAAGATAAAAAAGAATTTGAAGAAAGGATCTCACGATCTTATTTCTGTGAGTTTCTGGTCGAAAGTGTATTTTATTACAGTTGGTTTATGTTGAATCTTTATATGTATTTTAACAATCTTTGATGATTGTTTCAAGCATGCAATGTGATGTACCAAGGTTATGTTCTTGCTGAGCGTTCTTTTAAAGATATTGAGAAGATGAAAATGAAGTTGAAGGAACAGCATAACATGATTAAAGCCTTAACTGAGAGGGCAAAGGATGCTGAGAAAAAGCAGAGAGATGCTGAAAAGAAGCAGAAGGATGTTGAAACTGAATTTCAAAGAAAAGATAATCAGTTGATGGATGCCATAGAGAAACTTACTGCTCGAAATGCTGATGTCGAGAGGCTAGACAAGAAGGTGGAGGATCAAAACGTGGAGATCGAACGTTTGAAAGTTGAGGCTGACCAGAATTTTGAAAGAGGTCGAATGACTGTGCCTGGCATCGAACAGAAACTTGAAATCGCTCGAGAGTTTTGGAATTCTCCTACTTACGATGTTGTATCAGATTTGAAAGCAGGTTTAGAACTGCTTCCTATCTTCGAAAAATGTTGGAAACAATGCAGAAAACTCGGCTTTCTGAACGAGCGTTTTGACGCAGAAGCCTTGGATCCAGAAAAGGATGATGATTGTGAACCGTTCCCCGTCAGTGATAATGTTGAAAAAGGTCCAGCCCTTGAAGATGATATATTTTATCCTATTTTTCTCGAAGCAACGTGCCCAGAAGGTTCTCAACAAGTAACAGATAATGCTTTGGTCGAATCAGAGCAGGTTCAAGGTGATCGAACCGAGCCTGATCGATCTGCGCAGGATAATGTCATCACGGGTGAACAAATTGACAGTATGATCGACGAAGGTATTGGTAATGAAGCTACACTGAACACTGATACGTTCGATCATCTCGATGTTGCTGATTTGGTGGGGACTGATTCTCACAACGCTGAATGATGTCGCGCGTTTTTGAGGGAGTGGCTAGATGTTCTGAATTAGTGCCTCGAGCGGACGGCTCCCCGTGTCGATTGTGCCCGGCCTTTCGATGCCTTTATAGAATGAACTTATTTTGTAATATGCACTTTTTGATGTATCCGTAAACTTTATGCTATTGTAATCTATGCTTTGTTAGTTTGGAGAATTTCGTAATTTTGTTATCCAACTAAACCTGATAAATATTCAATGATTCGAATTTTCGATTTTATTTACGAAAAACTGGTTTGATAAAAGACTTTAATCTTTTGGTAGAACAATTGTTAATTCGATTAAACAGTTCGTCGAAATGTACCTTTGAAGTTCTTTCTTGAACAAACAATCAAATCTAACTTATATCATTTTGGTCGAATTTGATATGTTTTGGTCGAACCACTTAGACGAGATAAGTATATAAACAATTTTATTCATTGTTTGAACTACCTGATATGTTTAGGTCGAACATAAAATGTTCACTCTACTAGAGTACATCCTGAAGACGAGATTTAGCATTCCAAATGTTGAGAATACCTTTTTGGTCGAATTTAACCTGTTTCAGCTGTTCGTTCGAGCTTGTTAATTATTTTGATTTTGCAACTCTTTGGTCGAAGACATATGAATACAAGTTAACAAAATTTGTGCTTGAATACTTTGGTCGAAATTTGGGTCGAACACAACAGCCTGAAGACGCGTTTAGTCGAAATTTTGGTCGAACAAAACACGTAACATTTTGGTCGAATACTTTGTTTAATGTTTCGAAGATATCGTGTTGATCATGTTTGAAAGCTAACGATTGTCAGTTATCACTTTCATAGTGTAAGGATTCGACGTTTTGAAAACTGTCGATTAAATGATTGATGCTTTGAAAGCTATCAAATGTCACTTATCACTTTTATAGTGTAAGGATTCGACGCTTTGAAAGCTGTCGACTAAATGATTGATGCTTTGAAAGCTATCAAATGTCACTTATCACTTTTATAGTGTAAGGATTCGACGCTTTGAAAGCTGTCGTTTTAATGATTGATGCTTTGAAAGCTATCAAATGTCACTTATCACTTTTATAGTGTAAGGATTCGACGCTTTGAAAGCTGTCGTTTTAATGATTGATGCTTTGAAAGCTATCAAATGTCTTGTCAGAATAATCACTATATTTTTGCAGAAAAGATAATTCATTTCCATTGATCGTACTCCGTAATAGTACAAGTTCACAAAATATCGATCGATATAACGATCAATAGTACAAAATATAAGAGCTAGTCGTAAGTGACAGTCTTATCTTAATAAAAGAAAATCCTACGTATAGTATTTCCTCAAATTTCTTCCATTCCAAGTTCTTGTTACGGGCTTTCCATTAAGATATTCGAGTTTATACGCTCCTTTTCTTCCAATTTCGATGACTTTAAAAGGTCCTTCCCATTTTGGGTCCAGTTTTCCAGTGTTCTTGGTTACTTCGATTTTCTTTAACACTAGATCCCCGATCTGAAATGTCTTCAAACGTACATTTTTGTTGTAAGCTTTAGCCATTGTGGATTTATATGCTTGTATTTTAGTTAAAGCTCTCTCTCTCTTCTAGCCTCGGCATTGTCTATTTCGTATTTTCTTTGCTCCTCGTTTGCCTCTTCTCCATATAATTCGACTCTTGTTGTTGGTATCTGTATCTCAGTTGGAACCACAGCATCAGAACCATATACCAAACTGAACGGAGTTTCTCCCGTGGCTGTTCTTTCCTTGGTTCGATTAGCCCAAATTACCCAGGGTAATTCATCTAGCCATGCTCCACTTGCTTTTTCAAGTCTTTTCTTCAATAGTTGAATAATATCTTTATTAGTAACTTCCGTTTGACCATTTGTTTGTGGACATCCTACTGAGGCAAATCTCTGTTTTATTCCAAGCTTGGTACACCATGCAACGACTCTAGCTCCGACAAACTGTGCACCGTTATCAGATATAATAGTTCTTGGCAATCCAAATCGACATACAATATTCTTCCAATAAAAATTGATAATCTGAGTCTGAGAGATGGTAGCAAGTGGTTCAACTTCGATCCATTTACTGAAATATTCGACTCCAACGAGCAGATATTTAATTTTCCCCTTAGCCATGGGAAGTGGTCCGACTAAGTCGACTTCCCATTGATCAAATGGCCATGCAATCGATATTGGTTCCATATTTTGAGCAGGTTGATGAGGGATATTAGCATGAAATTGACATTTTGTACATTTTTGTGCATACTCATTTGCTTCGCGAGTCAGCTCTGACCAGTAATAACCTTGTCTGGATATTCTTAAGGCCAACGATCTACCTCCCGAATGACTTCCGCATGAACCCTCATGTACCTCTTTCAAAACTATTTTGGCCTGCGCCGGGGCCAAGCATTTCACCAAAGGACTAGAAAACGATCTTCTGTACAAATCTCCATTTAGAAGTGTATATCAAGGTGCTTGATATTTCAAACGTCTTGCTGCATTTCTGTCTTCAGGTAAAGTTCCGTCCCTCAGATAGTTGATAAATTCGGTCTTCCAATTTTGCTCTGTTTCATCAATGTTCGCAATATCCTTGGTTTCGACCTCAATTGACGATTTAGTAGACCATATCAGGGTGACCTTTCTTTGTTTAATGCTTTCTATTAGATTTCCAAATTTCGAAAGTGCGTCTGCCCGAGTATTCTCTTCTCTTGGAATGTATTCGATTTGAAAGCTATCGAATTTTGCAGCTAATTCATGCGCCATGGCCAAGTATTTGATCATAGATTTTTCCTTGGCTTCAAACAATCCCTTGAATTGTTTTTCTACTAGCTGTGAGTCGGTATAAACCATTAAACATTTTATGCCGGTCTCGACTGCCATTTTTAGACCAGATATCAGTGCTTCATATTCTGCCTTGTTATTGGTAACGACGAAGTCCAACTTCAAAGCGAATTCCAACTCAATATCATCTGGTCCTTGGAAGTAGATTCCGGCTCCTCCTCCAGCTGTGGTCGAGGATCCATCGATATGTAACATCCAGGTTTCTGTTGGGGTCATCGGCTCAGACGATGAGTTTTCTAATATGAAATCTGCCAATACTTGAGCCTTCACAGCTGTTCTTGGTTGGAATTCGATATCATATTCTCCTAGTTCAACTGCCCACTTTATAAGCCTTCCGGATGCATTTGGTTTGGATAGAACTTGCCTCAATGGTTGATTTGTTAGAACGATTACTTTGTGGGATTGAAAATAAGGTCTAAGCTTTCGTGCCGTCGTCATAAGGGCGAGCGCAAATTTTTCAATCTCCATATAATTTTTCTCAGGTCCCTGCAACACTCTGCTAACATAGTATATAGGTTGATGCTCCTTTCCTTCTGCTCTTACTAATACTGAACTGATAGCTTGATCTGATACGGCCACATAGAGGTATAACACTTCGTTTGCGATAGGTTTTGCCAGTAATGGTGATGAGGTTAAGTACAACTTTAGCTGGTCGAATGCTAGGTCACATTCTTCGGTCCAATTGAACTTCTTTACATTTTTCAGTATCTTAAAAAATGGCAGACTTTTGTCAGCTGATCGCGATATAAATCGATTTAACGCAGTTATTCTTCCAACGAGTATCTGCACTTCTTTGACATTTTTTGGTGGCTTCATATCAATGACATCTTGAATTTTTTCCGGATTAGCCTCAATTCCTCGCTCGTTTACCAAATAACCTAGGAATTTTCCGGCTCGTACTCCAAAGGTACATTTTGATGGGTTTAATTTCATTCCATACTTTCTCATTATGTCGAATGCTTGCTTAATATGAGCCAAGTGATCTGATTCTTTTAAGCTTTTGACTAGCATATCATCGACGTAAACTTCCATTGACTTCCTTATTAGTGGCTCGAACATTTTATTCACCAGTCTTTGATAGGTCGCACCTGCATTTTTTAGACCGAATGGCATCACTTTGAAGCAATACACGCCTTTCTCAGTGACGAAAGCAGTTTTTTCTTGATCCTCTAAAGCCATAAAAATTTGATAGAATCCTTGAAATTCATCCATCATACTCAGTATTGCGCAGCCAGCGGTTGAATCGACCAAAGTATCAATTCTGGGGAGTGGATATGGATCTCTTGGGCAAAGTTTATTTAGATCTGTAAAGTCATTGCACATTCTCCATTTTCCTTCTTTCTTTGGAACCAAAACTACATTGCATAGCCAGTCCGTAAATTGTATTTCGACCACATAACCCGCCTTCAGAAGTTTGTCCACCTCTTCTTCGATAATCTTATTTCGTTCAGGTCCGAAATTTCGCTTCTTTTGTCTAGCCGGTCGGGCCGAAGGATCTATGTTCAATCTGTGAACTATTATACTTGGATCTATGCCTTGTAAATCACTGGTAGACCAAGCAAACACATCGATATTCTTTCGAAGGAACTGTATTAAGAGGACTTCCAACCCTTCGCTCAATTGTGTTCCTATTCTGATTGTTTTGCTTGATTCTCCAGGGATGAGTTCGATTTCTTTAAAACCTTCGCCTGGTTCAACTCTTGGAGCTTCGAATTTTCGCTTTCTTGAGCAGAGTTCTTCGACATGGGGTGATTTAACAGCATCTTCTCCCTTTTTTACTCTTTTTGTTAAGTGTGGGTCTTCTGCTCCTTCGTTCGAGATCACCCGGTGCTGAGTGACTTTCTTATTATCCACCGAAACAGTGTAACAATCCCAAGCTTCTTTGGAATCTCCAATCACTTCTCCGACACCTAGCTTGGTGGGGAACTTCATTTTTTTATGATAAGTGGACAAAACTGCTTGGAAGACGTTCAAGGCTGGTCTTCCTAGGATAACATTGTATGCGCATGGCGAGTTTACTACCAAGTACTTGATCATCCTTGTTCTGCAATTTTCTTCAGTACCAAGAGTTGTAGATAAAGTTAATATTCCTAATGGCGTGACTTCTGCTCCTCCAAAACCAGATAAAGGTGTGTTGATAGGTTGTAAAGAACTTACTCCCAACTCCATTTGGGTAAGTGCGTCGAGGAACAGAATGTTGGCTGAACTGCCTGAATCAATAAGGATTCTTTTTACCGTACAATTCCCGATTTCAGATGTTATAACCATAGGCCAGTCCGGGACGTCATGATCTTTATATAACAGATAATCAACATGTAGATCGGAGTCATCGAAAGTAATTTTATTGTTCCAATTCGAGATCGAATTGATAGAGTATATTTTACTTCTTTTATCGAACTGCCTAGTCTGTAAAGACCTTGAAACTTGTCTCCTTGAGTTTTTGCTGTCTCCACCTACCGGTCCACCAGATATCATATTGATCACAACTCGAGCAGGTTGCCCTTGGTTGCTTTGCTCTCTCACATTTTTATCTGGTGATTTTGATCTTTGTCGACCATTTCTGTAGCTGGGAGCTTTTATTGCACGGGATCCTGCACCGTCTCTCTTCACATAATCTGTTAAGTGTCCTCAGATATTAACCTTTCGATTTCATCTCTTAACTGAAAACAGTCATTTGTGTCATGTCCATTTTGTTTGTGGAATCGACAATATCTATTTGATTGAGGCTGATTTCTCAACGGATATGGTTTTCTTAGCATATTTTGATCCTGAATTGCCATTAGAATATGTGACTGGTTGCTAGTCAATGGAGTGAAAATGTTCGATCTTCTATTCGATGATCTTGCCCTCCGTTGATTTCTTTGATCGAATTTTCTGTCTGCTATTTTGAAATCCGTTTGTCTGTCAAGATTATGCTGTTGGAAATGATGTTCATTTGCTCTATTTATGCCAAAGAAGTTCCCTCTCATGATGTTCATTTCTTCTTGCGTCATGTATTGACTTGCTGTGTCCATCAATTTCTCGTAAGTTTCTGGATTTTCCCTCACAATGGTATTGGCAAAATCTCTGTTTTTAGCATTCTGAAACAATACTGTTATGAGAAAGTCGATTCTCGGCATTTCGACTTTTAGAAGTTATGTGTTGAATCTTTGCATGAACGCTCTGAAACTTTCTCCATTATGTTGAATAATTGAATATAGATGATTGGCGGGTGGCTTGATTGCTTTTCCACTTGCAAATTGATGAACAAATTTATCATATAACTGGTCAATTGAACTGATGGAACCTCCTTCTAATCGACCAAACCATCTTTGCGCCACATCTGATAAAGTCGTAGTAAATAGTTTAGCTGCTAAGTTGTCCGAAAGATCATGTAATTGCACTATGTGTGTGAATTGTATGATATGTTCTTCAGGATCTCCTTTTCCGTCATATCTAGGTAATCATGTTGGCATTCTTTGTGTTGAGAGTAATCTTTCGAAGTATATTTCATCACAGAATGGGGATCATTTGTTTGATCGAATGACTGGAGTTTCATCTTCAACTCTTCTTTCTTGATTTTCTAACTTCTTGGTTAAGCATTTGACCTGAGATGCAAGTTTATTTACTTCGATGGAGAATTCCACTGGTCTTGCTTTATTTCGATCAGTTGGTCGATATCCTTGCTCTTTTGGTCTGCTATCTACTTCCTCCGAAACTGCTTGTTGATTCCTCTCCTTCCCTGAGTGATGTTCTGGAGACTTAGGCATTCGACCTTCGACATCAAATAGCTTCGATTTATTCAACCATTCTTTATGCGCTGTAGTTATCAGTTCTTGCAGCTCTTCTCGAGTAAATTTGAAAATTTCTTCTGCTGGACGTGAAGGTCCAACAGCTTCCCGCTCCTCATGCATGCTAACATGATCACCTTCGATATTGTCTCCTTGTTCCTCCCGCTCATGTGCTGCAGTTTCTGCCATTGCTGCTTTTGATCTCGTTGTCATTCCTCCTCGAACACTGATTAGATGTCCCCTCGGTGGGCGCCAACTGATGAAAGGTAATTTCGTCCGAACACTTGGTCCAATTATATCTCGCCACGTGGATGCTTATACCTGTTCTTCAGTATGGAGCTCTTGTCGGTCAGATCAAACGGAACTCCTCTTTAGGATCCTAATCTTGCGTTCAAAGGAACTCGTCAGGTGTTTGCCGGTTGGTTGATCCGGCGAAAACCCTCCGATGATAAAGTCAGTACAGTCTGATGATCAGAATAGCAGAAGTATAATTGTCGTCGTTCGAAGAAAACTTACCTTTGGAAATCCATAAATGCCTTCTATTTATAGATTTCCAAGTTGGATATTTCGGGCCGGATCTTTCCGGGTCGGATCAAATGGTATATTGATGTCGATTTGAACAGATTAGTCTGGTCTGAATGTCGAACGGAACAGATTCTGATATGTATCGAACATACCAGATTTAACTAGGATTCAATGTCGAATAGACCAGAATAATCAAAATTGGATGTCGAATGGAACAGATTAATCTGAACTATAAACTTGATGTCGAACAGAACAGATTAATCTGAACTGGATGTCGAATATAATCATGTTCATTGTATATAGACTAAGAGTTTTAATCCTGATATTGATTTATTTATATGACGTGGAGTATGCCAAGTTAGTGATCGAATATTTGATATATCAATAGTCCCCCAAGTTCAAGTATTTTGATATTTAAAATATCAAAATCTTTGAATTTTGTGAAAGGTTTTTATTTATATGTGGTATATCAATTATACGTGTAATTTGAAAGGATCGTTGAGCGACTTCTTCATAAACAATGTAGCATCCAATACAACATTTGAACATTGAGTGTCTTAGACAAAGATTTGATACCACCGGAGTTAAAACCAATCAATGTGACAATACGTCATGCTATTACCCGATAAAAGGATACGGTATTTCAGCACAATTTGTGTGGTATATCAATAATAAAATCTAAATCGTAACAGAAATAATATTTTAAATACATTTGATAATAAATGACATAATTGAACTAAATAATAAATAATCTAAATGTTTAATTGTTATTAAATTAATATTTCTAAAATTTATGGGTTAGTTTACTTCTTAAGTTTTACCCATTTAGTTTACTTCTTAAGTTTTACCCATTGGTGAGTTTGGCCTAGCGATTCGAAAAGTAATTATAGGATAATTAATTTTACTAAAATTGATTTTGGTAATAATTGATTATGATAATAATTAATTATAGAATAATTGCTTTTGTATAATAGTTTTTGTAAAAGTAACACTTTAGTTGCTTATAAAATAAGTTGATTTTTTGCTTATAAGGATCCCAAAAGTGATTATGATCTTAGGGTCAAACACCATGAAAATCACGATTGAACAAAAATAATTTTTATAATCGGGGCCAAACACTTCAAAAATCACAATAGATATATAAAAGTGATTTTAAAAGCTCCAATCGCTGGGCCAAACTCTTTTGCTTTGTGTTGATCTAATTTGAATGTATAATATTATTTGTACTCGAGCCATTTTTTGACCTTTTTCTTTTAATGAAAATTATTTTTCAAAAGAAAGGCAGAATAAATTCATAAAATAGACGTTATAATGGCGGAAATACGAGCTGAGGTATGGCCTCCTGCCATATTGTTAAAATCTAATTCCCAATTCCCCCAATTTTCCAGTGTCCTAAATCCAGAACCCTAATCTGTCTTCCAATTTTTAAGATTAATAGCCGGACACTGGATTTGGATTCCGATAATTAGTTCATCAATAAACGCTAACCGTGTGACTTCAAGTAAAGGTATTCTATTCACTGCATTTTTTTCACGAATTTTTAGGTGATAAAGATAGCTGATGAAATTCTTAGACATTAAAGACATCAGATTTTAAGTTTAGTATTCATGATTTTAATGGTTCTTGCTCGAAACATTGATTAGAGCTACTTTTATTCTGAAAATGAGTCCTGCTGTCCTTCCTAAACATGTAGCCGCCGTCATAAAATACCAAAAAGATCCATTTAGGGCTCTGGAAATGTTTAATTCTGTTAAGAAGGAAGATGGGTATAAACACACTTTATTAACTTACAAGTACATGATCGAAAAACTCGGTTATTGTGGAGAGTTTGAGGCCATGGAAGGTATCATGTCGGAAATGAGGGTGAATCTCGATAACGGTTTGTTGGAAGGAGTGTACGTCAATGTAATGAGAAATTACGGTAAGAAACGGAAGATTCAAGAGGCTGTTGATGTGTTTGAGCGGATGGACTTTTACGATTGTCAACCCACTGTTCTTTCTTACAATGTTATCATGAATATTTTGGTGGAAAATGGGTATTTTAATCAGGCCCACAAAGTTTATATGAGAATGAAAGATAAAAGTATTGTACCCGATGTGTATACGTATACTATTAGGATTAAGTCATTTTGTAGAACAAATAGGCCGCATACTGCACTAAGGCTTCTAAATAACATGCCTACTCAGGGGTGCGAGTTTAATTCAGTGGCATATTGTACAGTAGTTGGTGGATTTTATGAAGGGGGTTATCAGATCGAGGCTTATGAATTGTTCGATAAGATGCTAAGCCTTGATATTATTCCTAGTGTTGCCACATTTAATAAGCTTATACATACACTTTGTAAAAAGGGAGATGTGAGAGAGAGTGAAAAGCTACTAAATAAGGTTCTTAAAAGGGGGGTGTTTCCAAATTTGTTTACATTTAATATCTTCATTCAAGGTCTTTGTAAGAATGGTCTACTTGATGAAGCTGCGAGGATGTTAGACAGTGTAGCCCGAGAAGGTCTTTCTCCCGATATCGTGACTTATAATACACTAATTTGTGGCTTGTGTAAGAACTCGAAAGTGGTGGAAGCAGAGACCTACATGCATAAAATGGTCAATAATGGTTTAAAGCCTGATGCTTTCACCTACAATACAATCATTGATGGATACTGCAAACTTAATATGGTACTAAAAGCTGATAAGATTCTTCAAGATGCAGTTTTTAGAGGATTTGTGTCAGACGAGTTAACATACTGCTCCTTGTTGTATGGGCTGTGTGAGAATGGTGACATAGACAGGGCCATAAGTGTGTTCAAGGAAGCCGAAGGAAAAGGTATAAAGCCTACTGTGGTTTTATACAATACATTAATTAAAGGATTTTGTCGGCAAGGTCTTATTTTAGAGTCCTTGCAGCTGATGAATGAGATGGAGGAGAAAGGATGCTGTCCCGATATATGGACCTACAATTTAATAATAAATGGCTTTTGCAAGATGGGATGTTTAACCGATGCAAGCATTGTTATAAATGATGCTATCACCAAAGGGTTTCTTCCCGACATTTTCACTTTTAATACTTTGATTGATGGCTTTAGCAAACAGTTAAAGATGAGTCATGCGCTCGAAATGGTCAATACTATGTGGGAACACGGTGTTACTCCAGATATCATCACATATAACACTATTCTGGATGGGCTCTGTAAAACTTCGAATTCAGATAATGTATTGGAAACTTTCAAAGCAATGATGGAGAAGGGATGTGCTCCGAATGTCATTACATATAATATACTAATAGAGAGCTTTTGCAGAGCTCGAAAAGTATCAAGGGCCTCTGAGTTTCTAGATGAATTTCATCAAAATGGTGTAAGTCCAGATAAAGTGACTTTTGGCACGTTGATCAATGGATTTTGTGAAAACGGGGATTTGGGTGAAGCTTATGATATGTTCAGAAAAATGGAAAATCAGTATAAGCTTTCACCTACAGTAGCAACTTACAATATCTTGATCAATGCATTTTCTGAGAGGCTGAATATGGATATGGCAGAAAAACTATTTCATGAAATGGGACATGGTGGTTTTTTACCCGATACCTACACTTATCGTTGTATGATAGATGGTTTCTGCAAGGTAGGGAACATTGATTCTGGGTATCGTTATCTCCTCGACAACATCACTAAAGGCTTCATTCCTGCTCTAAGTACATTTGGACGAGTTCTAAATTGCCTATGCAAGAAGCATAAATTACGTGAGGCAGTTGAAATCGTACACCTTATGGTGCAAAAGGGTATTGTCCCTGGAGTTGTGGACACGATCTTCGAAGCAGATAAAAAGGCAATTGCAGCACCTAAGATAGTTGTGGAGGACTTATTGAAAAAGTCTCATATAACTTATTCTGCATATGAACTCTTATACGATGCTGTTAGAGATAAAAAGCTCGTAAAAAGAAATCCCCAGAAAAAAAATTCATGTGGTTCTAAAACAAACACTCTCAGTTAGCTGATTTCAGTACATGTTTCTTGCGTTATTGTATTGAAGATCGAGACTTGGGACTTTTGATAAGAGTAACTGCTCATGTAAGGGTATGTAACCTGCCTTAGTATTATTTTAGCTAATCCTGTTGCTTTTCGGGCAATAATAAAATAGTACATTCTTATTGTTGTTTCAGGGCTTGGTTACTTGAATGAAGGAATTTATCAATTGCTCCCCAACTGGTTGAATTGGTAACACTGCTTTAATCTCGTAAACTAAATGGTTAAATGGACTGATTACTTTGTTCATGTATATTATTGGAGCTGCCTAATCTACCCTTTATGCTATCTTGTAGTATTTGAAATGGATTTCGTTATTATTCTGTTTTGTATTATTACATGAAGTTATGTCTGAGTTTGCTTTTTGGGTTTCCAATTCCACATCTCTGTCTCTAGATAACCCGGTTGGAGGTGTCCGATAAGGCTGTAGTGAAGTTATTATTGTTAGAGTTCTATTACATAATAAAAATAATTAGTTATAATAAATTACTGTTATGATTTTCATTTCCAGATATCAGAAGAAAGATCGAAACTTTTCTCGGAGAACTGACTGGCATTGGCTTATGGATATACGATGCGGGCAATCGAGGCAGTGGTATTGCATGGTTGGGACAAATAAATCATGAACATTTGCTGCAGTGGTGATAATTGTAGTCCCATAGAATCAAACAAATAATGAGTTTTAGTTAATTGATATACAAAATGCAGAAATGTAGAAAGCATTTATGCACCCAAGACAGGAGATGAGGAGAAAAGCACCAGAGAGTAAAGACTGCAGGTTTCTGGTTTATAGTGTAATATTAGATATATTATCTTTTTATGATCTATTTTAGATAAAATTTAGAAAGTTAATCTTTATGTAATAGTTCAGATCATTTTGTTAAGTTTGATCTGTGTTGATAATATTAAGTTTGATCTGTTTTACCGAGAAGGTCTACGGTTCCCTATAAATGAAAATTTGAAATACTATATAATTTTACATTTCTTCATTCTTTTTTGTTGCTTGCAACTGACCGGCTGTTCTATTGAAACCAAATTTACCTAAAAACTCACTAACGGGAATGATTTTAAGTAGAATAAAAAGGTGAAAGAAAAACGCATTTCAATATTTCGAATCGATAATTATCCAATTGCGGATAAACAAAGCAAGCTTTTGTCATAAATCTTGTTATTGGTCACACTATCATAACTCTGTTACCGTATGATAGATCTATTCGTAATTTTGGTACTATATGATAGATTTTTATTGCAACTTTGATACCAAATTCAAATTTTTTCTAAAGTTAATGATAATATAATCCCTATAAAATGCACAATTTTTAATTGGTACTGTAGTATATTTTTGGTACAACTGGATACGACTGGAATAAATAGTTTGTATGATAATATAATCCCTATAAAATGCACAATTTTTAATTGGTACTGTGTTATAAAATAGTTTGTATGCCTATTCTCAATTTTGACAAGTTACACTTTCCAGTTGAAGGGAGTAAACTGCTTCATTAAGAAATTTACTGGAGATAAATTGATTTTTTTTTCAAATTATAGATTGAATAAATTGAACATTGATAAATTGCCATTAACATTATAAAAAAAAATTAAGTTTGTTACAAAAATTGCAATGAAAAACTATACTACAGTACCAAATTTGTATTTTCGTATCCAGTTGTACCAAAAGTGCAAGTTAACCTATTCTATTTCCTATGATACAAAAAAAAAAAAAAAAAAAAAACAAATTTCCCCTTTTTTATTTTACAAACGCATACCTTGCATTCCTTTTACCAAGTTGCCAAATCCCACAAAATATTAATGCAGAAAAAATTTACAAGGGCAAGCCATGATGGAAACTAATTATTGAGTATCTATTTCTTTTTCACCAGATAAAAAATAGATAGGAATAAAATATTGTTCGAAATTGATCCAAGTTCAACATTGAGATTGGAAAAATTTCTCCTGGTACATCAATTACCGGCTCAGCTGCTTCTCAAATTGAAGAAACATTTTATAGGAGAATATGAGCTGATTTATGACCTGAAAGACAAAGATTTCACAATAATAAATTAGTAACTACAAACAGGCTATTAACCGAAACAACGGTCTTTATAGGCATGGCAACAAAATCAAAGGCATACTTACTTACCAAGCCGCTAAACGTCAGGTTCGTTCAGATCATCAACCCTTTTTCTTTTTTCTTCTCGATTTGATTTTCTTGATAAGTAAATATATCTTTCAAGAATAGAAGTAGGATCCGATATTTTGGTCAGCTTTTTTAGGGCATCCATTGCGGCTAAGCTAAAAGAATACGGGAGTATAATTGAACCTGTCATCTTGTTGCCTGGATAAAAAATCCCGTCAAAAAAAGTTTGATGCTTTCCCGTCCTCAAGTTGTATGAGATGAATGGAAAGTCTGATTTCAAATGTATAACCAATACGTCATTGTTGAAGAACGCATGAATCCTTCGGAAGGATGTAGCACCAGTTTCCCATTGAGAAAAGAAAGTGGTTGGTCTCAATGCCTCTGTGACAATGTCATTTATATCCAAACGGTACTTAAGAACCCACTTATTAGGTTCGAAATAGTCTTGCAACAACCATATTCTCAACTCGTGATCAGAAAAAAAACCACAATGAAGATACCTATTTGACTCCCCCACAAATAGTCCACATTCAGATTCAGGTAATCGAATAAGATCAGACTTCTCTTTTTCAGGATCAAAGGTTAAAATGTATGGCTTGTGATGTGTTAACCAATTGAACCTCCCATTGACAAATATATGCTTGAAATCTTGGACTGGATAACTAATGCCATGACGGGCCTCATTGAAAATTTTCCATTTTCCTGTTTCAGATGAATATATACTAATATAGAACGATGTACTACCACGTCGTTGAGGACCTTGAGTATGGACGTTTGCTAGCTTAAAGCTCGGGGGGGATTCGCAGCCTGACGAGGAACAACCAAATGGATAAAAGGCTAAACAAAAAGTATTATGACTTAAAAAATTATCACCGATTATTCTGATGCATCTTGTATTAGACAATGGCAATGGAATTCCTATGAAAATTTCATTTTCACAATAAGAATTCCATGGATTGTTTAGCCAACATAAGATCCCATTACTTGTGGACAGTAAAACATGAGTCATAAAATACCCATAACAAGGCCCAATGCCTCTTATAGAAGAAACCATATCAAGACAAATATAGAAGGGGTAGTTCCCTTGTCGACGAATACGATGAGTATAAATATAATAAAATTGCACTAATACTCCGGATAAGCCATTCTTCAATTGTTGATTATGATGAATACGTAAAAAATATGGGTCGGATATGATAAATTTCAATTTTTTGGAGGTACATCTGAGCCTTAACAGATCCTTCGAGCATAATCGGTACAAAATTTCTATGACCAAGTCTTTATTCGACAAAACAGCCTCCATTAATTTAATATAATTATACAGATATGCACAGAGAATAATCCTTTATAAATTTATTGAAGAGAAGAAACCATAAGGTAAAGAGTGAGAAATTTTGGCTAATAGATACCAATTGAGAGAAGATAAGGGAGAGCTTGAACAGCGGATGTGCGAATGGATGGCGGAGACGGCGGAGCTCGAGCGGGGAGGTGCTGAGCTACGGCGGAGGATTGCCTAAACGATGTTTTTTCCTTTTTTTTTTTTTTTTATATATATTCAATTAAGAAAGGTAAAGTTTTGTTTTTCTCTTCATAAAAGGGTTTGTGAAGTCACTCATATTTGCATGAAAATTTTGGGCTCTTAGAAATAATAAAACTTTTAAAAGGGCCCAAATTTGAATGTTGGAGACTTGGAGTCGACACAGATGCATAACTCACGTTGATTGGGCTAAGCAAATCCCATGGCCCAAGTATGATCTAACAAGATGGCCATGATGATGAAATTATTTAGACACACTAATGTTATAAGATAGTGTGATTGCGCAAAATTGCAGAAAATGTTCCAAGCTAATTTACAATTTTAGTTTTAAACTATATCATTTCATTGAATTTTATTCTGTAATTTAATACTTTTTGGGAATATTGTCCCACCATTAATTATTAGACGGAATTCGCGCACCTGTTCGTTAAATTGTCACCTGGTTGCTTACGTGTCATGATGTGATAAACTTTAGAATGAACAATTATACAAGGTTGCAAAATTTGTCCCAAACTAATTATAAATTTTTCCAAACTATTAAACTATTAAATACTCCCTCTGTCCCAAATTATTTGTCATTTTACATATTTTCACACATAGTAAGGTATCTACTAAATAGCCTCAATTTTAGAAAAAATAAATAAATTATATATCTAGAATATCCTTATTTTTTATTTATCTAACCATTAACTATTTACACGTTATTCAAGTTTTACTCTTGAAACATCTTTCCTTTACCCAATACGAGGAGTTCTAAGTAGAATCGGGGCTCCGATCCGATCCATCACCTCCAAGTATTTGAGTACGCTTTAGTTTTGGTGCAATATGAAAAAAAAAATTCGCCACATTATTTCCATGCATTATTAGTTGAAATTTTTCCTTCGATGATAGTTCCTTAGCCCAAATGACGATTGGTGCCGCCTGCATTGAAAAAACTTTCAGGCAGCACCAATCATCATTTGCGCAAAGGAACTATGATCGAAGAAAAAATTTCAACTGAAAATGCATGGAAATATTGTTTCCAATTTTTTTCATACTGCTCCAAAACCAATGCGTACTCGAATACTTGGAAATGATCGATCGGAGCCCCTATTCTATTTAGAACTCCTCGAATTGCATGCATACGAAGTGATGGTGAACCTTAGACTTTTGGACAGTATGTATATAGTGAAAGGCTGTGAAAAAGCAATGGACAAAAAATGGTGGATCTTTGGCTATAAGGATAATGTTGGAAACTTGGTGTTGGTCATAAAGGAGCAAGTAAGCTAACAATTTTTATGTTTAATTAGTTAATTAGTCTCATGTATCATTTAATTTAAATTAATTAATAGTTTAATACCTACCTATATTAATTTAAATTAATTAAGGAGCTGTTTGTTTCTTTCATCAACATAAAAAATACATATATACAAAAACTCTGAACAACTGGACTGCAGTGTGTGACAACACATCCTATCAAAATTGGATTCCTATAAAAGATGTGACCTGACTACCAAAAATCCATATATATTTTCATAAATTACATTGCAATATATTAGTAAAATCACTCGGCTGGATACAAAACCTTATTAATTCATGATTGATTAAGAACTTATAAGCAAATTACATTACATATCTCACCAGTTTGTCAACTGAGATGAAATGCTTTTCTCAACGGGATGGTATTCAGTGTGCAGATGTCTCTTTGCCTTATCTGAACCAGGCTCGCCAAGCCACTCTTCGTACAGCCCCTTGATTCGAGGATTTTCAAAAGGGTCGACAACCAACACCTGAAAATTAAAACATTTTAAGAAAACATAGCATTCAAAAGTTTGCATTCCACTTTGGGATTCTTAGTTTAGCAAAAGAGAAAACACTTGATAAAAATATGGAAGCTACACAAGGTCTTCAAATTACTATTGGATGATAAGACAAAAAACTTATTTCCATTCCATTTATGATAACATACACATATGTTATGCATGAAGAGATTGGTGATCTATGCAGTAGTCATAACCTTTTTTACTATGTCTTGCTAATGGAATAGAATGTCAAATATGGGCTATTTATCAACATAATGAACCAATTTAAAGAGCTTACACATACTACCAATTAGACTTACATTTTCTGAATATGTTGTTTCCAACAATGTAATCAAATCTTTTCCAGATTGTCCAGGCTTGGGCTTGATTTGACCTCCACCATTCAAGCATCCTGTCACAAGTGCGGTCATGCCAAAACCAAGAATGATTTAGGGAACACATAATGGATGATTAACTTGTAAGTTTGCATATAAGTAAATGGGAGAAAAAATACTACCTGAAGGGCATGCCATGATCTCCAAAAAATGATATTCACACTTCCCATTTTTTATTTTCGTAACAACATTCCGCAGGTTCCTGAATCCATAACATAGTGCAAATCTCAAAACAACTTTACCCTGTACCTGCATTACAAAAACCAGAAATTGTTTCTTAGGAGACCAGACAACAATGGAAAATGAAGTGTATCTTATGTAATGAACAAGGCAATATAACAGGCCGATACAGTCACAGAAATATAAACTTTCTACTTCTTTTCACATAGACATGTGACATTATCACGACAGATACCATTGACAGAATATCAAGCTCTTGACGAGTAATTAGGGAATATTAACTCAAGCTCATGTGAAGTGTATCACGATCTATGACAATTTTTGAATGGTCAAAATAGAACATGTCAAAACCAGACACCTATTTTTCCAACACATCCACCAAGAGAGAGCACAAGGAGGTCAAACCACACTTACTTCAAGAGTTACTTCACGAAAATCTGCATTCCTTATGGTCTTGAACTCAAGCGCACCTTCAATTTCCTTCCCGAAAAGCACTTTTGCAGCATATCTGAATACTGTGTCAGCATATCCTCCAGAGCTTCCACGTACACCATGGAGATGGCCTTCTTCATCTACATTTGACAATCTGCAGAAGAATGAATTCATTAAAATAAGGTCATGGGCAATCATGATAAGAGTACCCAGAATTAGTTTAGATTCTCACACTTTATCTATTGGAGATTCCTCCAAGGTTACAAAATCAGCTGATCTCAACTGCAACAATAAAAAAAAAATCAAACTTCTGCGAAAAATGAAACAGAAGCACCACACAGACTAGGACTGGCCTCACTAACAGATTACCTGAATTAAATCTAAAACCTCTCCGGTTGTCAATACCGAGTCAACCTCTGTAATACTTTCACCATCAGAATCCACCTGGAACACAAAGTCATCCCTAGCAGCCTCAAGCTTTTTGTCATAACAAGGCATCACAGTAACATGATATATATCCTCTGGCCTGCCCAAAATATAATATATCCATCATTATACAAATTCTTTCAACATTATGCACATATGATAAGAAAACAATTTCAAGTGACTTTTAGTATGCTAGTCACTCAAATGGGAGAATTATTCTCACACAACAATTCTGACTAGTAGTTGTCCTTCTGAATCTCGTAAATACAACTGACCATTTAAGCGCCCAAAAACTCACTTCAAGTAATATCAACCCAACATGTACTCATTCCATGATAAAAACTATGTGATCTTAAACAAAACATGAGTAATTGTGATGCAAGTATGTGAGCATTTACAAATATGATGCAATTAATATATCACCTAATACATAATTTCTGGCATATGTGGCTCTTAATGGCGGCTCCAATTGTCTGTTGGGGACTTTTCACCGAAGAAATATAAGGAAGAATATATGATCCAAGAGTTTTTTCTGCATAGCATATCCAACCTGCAATCCCATATCATGGAAGAGTAAAATAAAAGGCCAAGAAAAACTAAATGCTATAATCAATGTCGAAATGTCAGAATGGAGCATGTAGCACCACATTCCCAACCCTACTTCAGCAAGCAATAATTGGGAAAGATATTATATACTTTTCTCCATTCACCAAGCAACTTATATTTCGGGAGGCAAAATACCACAGGTACAAACATATGTGGCATTAACTATTACAGAAAAAGAAGTTGCAGACCTGGACATGCGGATGAAATCATAGGAAGAGTTGATTTTGATTTCCCGTCATCAGTTGTATTGCATAATTTATAACGTCTTATATATTCATTACAAGACTCGATAAGCGTTAAATCACGACTGCTGCTGGTGTCATACAAGGCTTTCACTCCCAAGGACTTGAATAATGTAGTGAGTTTTCCAAAGACCTGAAAGCATTTATAACCTATAAATATCTGCAAGCTGATGAATAAAAAAACCTTCTATTCAACATTAATAATGTTATACTAGTAAACTGTGCACTAAAACCATCTTTTTTTATGTCGTATTTTACCTGAAGAGGAGAAAGCCCAAAATGAACAGCAAGAGAAGCTCTAGATTGGGGAGAAAGGGAGACAATAACAGATTTTCCTTTGTTGAGGTTTGAAAGAAACTCGTCTAAACTCTGCTTCTCCAGCATAACGGTCTCTGCAGATGTTATGCACCCACTGCATGAGAATCATACATATTAGATTTTCTAATTTCAGTTTTAATCTCATCTTCTGAATCATAATTTGGAACAAGAATCAAGACCAATTATATAGTCCTACTCTAGAACCACGCACAAAAAAGATTACAAAGTTACTGCCATCTGTGATCAACAAAAACACACATATTATACCTGCAAGCTAAGCAATCTTTTAGTGAAATCTTCACCGGCTCAGTTTGCACAACTTTAGGAGCAGTCCTTGGTCTACTTACATTCTGTCCACAACAAGACACATATTAACAAAACAATGTCAACAGAACACACTAAACATACATAATGAGAATATAAATAAGCTACAAAGTTAATTAGAATGAAGAAGAAAAAAGAAAAGAAAAAAAAAACTACAAAGCAATTATAAAGGTAGATTAATAAAATGAAGATGATTAATAGATCAATTGCAATGAATTATCAAATTATAGTCAACTGACTATATTAAACAAACAAAAATTCAACCGCAAACATGCGAAACTTAAGTTACTATTTCTATTTCTAACTTTTCAAAACACTGGAGAGCAAAAGAAATTGTTACCTCGGCTTTAACAACACAACCCTGTGATGGTGCTATGAAATCATTAAGGTCACCAATTCTAAGCGCAGCTGAAAATTTCTCCGACATCACCGCTCTATGTGTTGGTGCGTGTAGAGAAATACCATGCGATGGTGATTGAAATTAGAAATTATTATCAAGTTCTGATTTTTGGGATGTTGGGGATGGTGCGTGTACAATCACGTCGTTGAGGACCTTGAGTATGGACGTTTGCTAGCTTAAAGCTCCGGGGGGATTCGCAGCCTGACGAGGAACAACCAAATGGATAAAAGGCTAAACGAAAAGTATTATAACCTAAAAAATTTATCACTGGTTATTCTGATGCATCTTGTATTAGACAATGGCAATGGAATTCCTATGAAAATTTCAAATTCACAATAAGAATTCCATGGATTGTTTAGCCAACATAAGATCCCATTTAGGCCTGTCAAAGGCAAGGTCTGGACCCAGACCCGGCCCAGATCCAATAAAGACCTTATTAAAATTAATTTTCTAGACCTGGATATGGACCCGGACCCAGACCCATTGAAGACCCAGTCATGTGGTCATGGGCTGGACCTGGACCCGACCCAACCCGACCCGAGCCCAAGCAAGACCCGACCCGAACATCGGGTCGGGTCAAAAGTCGACCCGGCCCGGTTTATTATTTTTTTTTTCCCCTGCAGCAAATAGGAAAAGCCACATACTACATAGGATTCTTAAGAAAATAACATGAAAATCTTTACCTTAAAACTCTCAATTCACTACCAATAAAACCAAAAAAATCCAAACCTAATAGTAACACTACAATTCCAGCACAGTAGCAATTCCCATTTCACTTACAAAATTCAAAACCCAAAAATCAATAATAAGAAATTCAAGTTTTATACATTAAATCCAGTAACTCAAGTTTATTTTTTTTTCAATAAAAAACCCAAAAATCAATAATAAGAAAATCAAGTTTTATACATTAAATCCAGTAACTCAAGTTTATTTTTTTCAATAAAAAAAACATACGGGAGTATGTTGCAAATATTTCAAAATTAACATTGCTTTAACCGAAAAAATCAATAAATAAACAGAGATGCTAATGGATGAAGAGATTTAACTGATTTCACTTTCTCCTTCACATCAATTTTTCAAATCAGAAGCTAGTTTTGCACAGGGCCGGCTCGACATATTACGGGGCCCTAGGCAATATTTAAAATTAGGGCCCACTTTTACAAATTACATGATGCTTTACAGATTCAACTGTTATATATTTTTATGACATTTCATTCTTAAACTTTCTTTTAACAAAAGCAATATATATATATATATATATATATATATATATGTTGAAAATTCAAGTATCGAGAATATAGTTATATAACAAATGTAAGTTAACAAATATAACTTTTTACTTGTCAGAATCAGTAAATAGGTAGAATATGAAAGTTAAATATTTCTGCTCACACTACTATCTTAGGTAGGCCTGTGCAAACTGTAAAACGTAACCTTACCATTTTGTTATACCGGCTGCTTAGGTATTTAGAAATCTCGTACCGTTTGCCAAACCGAAAATTTTGTTTTGGTTCAGTAAATTACAGATTCAGTAAGGTTAGATTTGATTCAGCACAAAAAACAGAAAAATTAATGAATCAAAAATAATTTGTCTTGAATACGTAGGTAAATAATAATATGCTTCCTACCACTCTTAACAATCCAATGAACTTGAATCAGAGACCCCCTAGCCTCAATCCCCTCTCCAAAAATTACTTTAGCATCATTCAAGTTTTGGGTTTTAAATGCAATTAGAAAAAGAATAAAATTGGGCATTTAGAATTTGGACTGTACCTCTGTAAATTAAAAATCTGGGCCGAGAGAGAGATGGTGGAGGCGCGATTGGGTAGGTGGTGCGGCGGCGCGGTGGGATTTAATTGAAGAGGAAGAAGATTTGGGTTTGCTTTTAGGGCACCGTAGAAGAAGTGAGAAAAGTGAAGGATTGGATATTTGGAGCGTGTCTTTACCTTGTACGAATTGCGACGGCGCGGTGGGATTTAATTGAAGAAGAAGAAGATTTGGATTTAATTGAAGAAGAAGAAGAAAAGTGAAGGATTGGATATTTGGAGCGCGTCTTTACCTTGTACGAATTGTATATTAAATTGAAATTTCAGTTTAATATATATGGTTTATCGAATTTTGCACAATCATAATATTATGATATATGGTTTAACTAATTGTGCATAATCATAATATTAGGAATTTGATGTCGTTGTCAATATAGTTGAATTGTACCAATTTTTTGGATCTAGTATGACGCTGTAATTTCAAAATTTGTACAGTACATCAAACCGAATTATTCAGTTCAATTATTAAATGGTTCAGTTCGTAACAAAAGAAACGAGAAGTGTATGTAATTTGAGTATTCTTTATAATAAATTAATATTACATCAAATTCTAAATTTTATTAATTAATATAAAGCAATAATATCATAACATATATATATATATATATATATATATATATATATATATATATATATATATATATATATATATATATATATATATTCCAAAATACTAAGACATAATAAAATAAAAACACTTGTACTATTAATTAGCACATTCTTCCTCCGTTTTATTTATTCACTTTGAAGGACTGAACAAGGATCAAAAACTATAATAAATAACTTTTTTTGAAGTAAAAATCACAAAACACCATTTTAATCAAATAATCATAGCATTAATAAGAAGGGTAAATTTGGTATAAAAATTTTAATTCTATATTGAAATTCTAAAACAATAATAAAAAAAGAACGAATGAAGTAATCGTTATCATTTGACACTAATAATATAAAATAATCATTTTTACATAAATTAGATCAACAGATCTTACATAACAATCATAAGAAGAATTTCAATAAAATGTTTAATGCTAATCAAAAGTTAATTTCATATGTTAAATCTATTTTAATGTCGCGCTACAGTCATTGTCCAACGCATCTTAATCAATACATGACGCAAAGGGGGTAGACATAAAATAAATACATAGCCCATAAGGTAATCTCCAATCGAGCCGACAACCGGGCATGTGGGGGGATTGCCGGCAATGCTGGTTGGAGATGACAAAGAGCAAGATGATGAGCAATTTGGGCAGGACGGGCTGGGGGCTTGGGCAGGTAGGAGGGCAACGCACCCAGCAAGACTCCAGCCCTCCACAATTATTGATTGATATAGGTGGTTGCCACATTGATTTTTTTTTTTTTAACTTTTTTGTTGAGTTAGTTTAATTATAAATATTAGTTTTATTTTTTTATTTTTAAAACATTGTATAAACTAAGGCCTCTTCAAAGCCATAACCCCAGAAGGAGGATTTTGAACAAATTTTCTTATTTTTGTTTTAGATTTAATAACGTGATCACAATACAACTTACATAAAAAAAAAGATACAATCTTAATCCTCCAACCCGTAAGTCGCTCATGAGTGTTCGACTAAATCTTTTCTTAGTTGACCATTGGCATATTTGTTTCGAATACTGTCACGATGCCTCGTGTTATTTTTCCGAATGTCTTAATTTTTAAAATTGTGTAATTATTAAAAAAATATTATTATTATTATTATTATTAATATTATAAGTTTGAGTGGAGAAAGTTGTGAATTGGATTTATGAATATTGATTGCCCTTCGGTTGGAGATGAGTTTTTTAGGTGGGTCGAAAATGCATGAGGGCAAGGCAATTGGGTAAGGACTTCGGTTGGAGATGGCCTTAAGATATTGAGGACATTCTTTTTGCATATAAATGGTTCTAGACTAAGGTATAAAACATTCTAGATAAGTATATATGAAAAGTCTCTAGAGAATTAGTTTTAGCCATTAGATCAAGTTATTTTTCACCATTTGTTTAAGAATGTGGTTATATAAATAGGGTAAGACTTTATTTGAAATTTTTTATTCTTACATCTTATTTGACAAAAAAAAAAAAAAAAAGACAAATAGGAAAAAAAAAAAAAAAAAAAAAAACTGAGGCCCCTCTATAGTTAAATTGCCTAACTATAGAGTCAGCCCTGGTTTTGCATATTATTATGATCTACCACCGTCCAATTACAAACAAACGCACACATACGCACAAAAGTCACAAACTACAGAATAAAACTGAAAGAAAACAAGCTAAAATCGATCAAACCCAGAAAAATCATACGAACAAACATTTTTCTGATTTGAACGTACCATATATCATTTTAATTTATGCGCGAAGGATCTGTTAAGGCTCAGATGTACCTCCAAAAAATTGAGATTTATCATATCCGACCCATAATTTTTACGTATTCATCATAATCAACAATTGAAGAATGGCTTATCCGGAGTATTAGTGCAATTTTATTATATTTATACTCATCGTATTCGTCTACAAGGGAACTACCCCTTCTATATTTGTCTTGATATGGTTTCTTCTATAAGAGGCATGGGGCCTTGTTATGGGTATTTTATGACTCATGTTTTACTGTCCACAAGTAATGGGATTAGGCCTGTCAAAGGTCGGGTTCGGACCCGGACCCGACATGTTTATCAATTATCGGGTCCGGACCTGGACCCGACCCGTTCGGTTTCGGGTTCAGATCTGGACCCAATCCAAACTTTTTTTTTCAAAATGACCGGGTCTAGGTCGGGTCCAGACCTGGACTCGATTGAGACCTGGATCCGACCCGGACCCAGACCTGATTTTTTTTTTCTTGTCTGTTTTTTCCCCTAAGACCCGAATTCTTTTTTCTCTCTATCTAAAAATACACACACTTTCATTTCTCTCTCTAAAGACAATTAAGTCATTCTATCTCTCTAACTAATTTCATACCCAAAATTTTTTAGGGTTCTCTTTTATTTCTCAATCGAATTCTTTGAAGAAAAAGATTCTTCAGCTGTTCATCTTCTATGGAATGAAGATTGGTTTTATTACATCAAGTGGTGGAGACGTTGAGTACCATATACCATTTTAATTTATTACTTCTCCGATTTGGACGTACCATATACCATTTTAATTTACTCACAGAGTAGAATATAATTCCGTCAAGACCCGACTCTTTACTCAAAGTAGGTCCCACTTAAAATACGTCCAAAATGGTCCATTAACTTACTTTTTTCCAAAACTATGTTTATGAGGTTTATAAGAACTTTAGGACTATTTTTATTTTCTTTTTCTTGATTATGTTGTGTATTGTTGTGTAATTAATGTTATGTATTATTGTAATTAATATGTTATTTTAATTAATACTCCGTATTTAAAAAAATTAAAACTATAATATTAATAGGTGAGAGTGAGCAAAGGAAAAAAAATTGAATTAATTCCCCACGGAGCCCCAACCATTGGAGACGACCAAGCAGGACCCTGGGCTGGCCCTGGGCTAGCCCGGGCTCCAGAGCCCGGGGCTAGCCATCAACCATTGGAGATGGCTTAATATCACTAAACCTTGGGGGTCTAATTATACAAAGGTTGAAACGATGATTCCAATTAGCTAACCAGAACAAAAGGGATATTTTTGCATATATTTTTATTAAAGTTATTTTCTCAATTATAAAATATTGTGTTAAACTACAGAATTGATCATATTGATTGAAAGGAAAGGAAAATAAACTTGATTGAATGAAACGGAAAATACAATTGTGTGGAAAATTATGAAAATGAATTTACAAAACAAGATACAAACCATGTATATATAGGGAACAAAGGCAGCTAATAACAAAACTAAACAAAAAGGAAATTAGCAAATATAATCCTAAACTAATGACAAATACAAAAGGGCCCAGACTTACTAACATATATTATCTAACTAATATATTGACGCAGAACAATGCATAGCAGATGAGAGGGACCAACGCACACAAGTCCCTCTCATTTTGAACTTTGAAGTACTATTGGATCAATAAAAGAATAAGAAAAACTTATGTTTCAATATGCGTTTTTAATTAAGATCAAATAGGAGATGCATTTTTGTTTATAAAGAAACAAAGAGGCCAGTTCTTTCTTCTCAACAACTAAACATCTTTAGTGATCTCTTTCTAATCTAATAAACAAAGAGGCCAGTTTAAAGAACAAAGTTAGTGTACTTAACAAATTGAAAGACTGATTAATTTATTAAAATACTAAAAAACTTCAATCTAATCTAAACATGACCAAGAGAAAGGAAAAGGCTACTACTAATTAGGAAGAGTTTTCATTTCAAGTAAAAACCGAAATAAGTTAAAGGCTTCAAAACTTTGGTTGTTCTAAATGTCTTTGCTTTTGTATGATAGTAGTAATGATGTAGATTACTACTTCCTACTAACAACTCATATTCATTGATCATGAATACAGGCAACCTAAGTTTTTCATCAACAACATTAACCAAATCAATGGTGTATGCCTCTTCCCAAACTCCTTGATTGTAATCTTTTATCATCCAAACTCTTATTCTCCTCCCCCCATAACTAATATCGCATACACTTAACTTATTCCCGAAACTCAACAAAGCCAAATCATGATCGCTTGATTCCACAACACGATCAATGTCTTGCCGCCATTGTTGGGTGCAAGGCACAATGCTAAACTTTTCGGTGTTTAAGTTCAAAGAAATAACGGCAACGTTTGTTTCAAAGAGCATATAATCAGACAACCAATGAAGAGTGTCATCTATGCACGAAGCCGGATTTAGAACTGGACACGGACATTTATCATTTATCGTCTTCCAACAACTACTACTACTACTACTAGAAGATGTGCCAGTTTCTTCTAGTGAATATATCTCACAAGATATCTTGCATGTATCCACATCCCACACTGAAGAAAATTGGGTGAAATAGGTATGCACCACTTTATATTCGTCCGTACGCGTTGAGTATCCAAAACCAAAAGATATATTAGTTCTGTTACTACGGTTAAATTCACATCGAGATGCCGGTGGCAGGTGTAGAATTCGTTTAGTGGTAGGGTTGAATAAGTAGACCTTAGGATCATCTACTAAGGGTGTGAAGAAACAAGCTAATTCGAGTTGAGTAGGAATAACATAAGGTATAGTGCACCCAATATTTGGTGCAGCTGGAAGACTGAATTCGTCGAGAATATTTCCTTGGATATCTGCGGTTGTGAATCTGAATCCGTAGTCACCATCTACGAGGCGTCGGAAAAAGCTATACTCTATCGAGTCATGATGGCCGTTCACGTATGCATAGCATAGATGTCGGCGTCTATTTGTTTTCTACCCGTGTCGCGTTTTGATGAACCAGGACTCGGAAATCAAGTGGTTCCATATTTACAAACACACTTGAATCTGAATAGAGGCTTGTTTCGAAGCCGTTTTTATTTCGACTATCGCATCGATCGGCAGACCGGTACCTGCAGACATCTTTTTCTTTTTATCAATGGAGACTTACAATTTGTTGGATGATCTGTTACATTTTATATCTTCTATTTCAGTTACAAGGAGATAAACTTGGATCTTCATGTAACAATTCCAATATTGATGCAAATCTTGTTAAGATATGTTAGCAGAAAGAATGTGATGCAGCGTACGTAGTAAGAAAAATTAATATAATCAATAACCCATTGATTCTTGAACAAGAATACCGTGAGATTGAGAGAATTGAGAAAACTCAAAACTTGCATAAACTTCAAAAACTGAGAAACTCCTCCAAGTTTACAATGCTTAAATAAAACCCTAAAAGCAGGAATAAACTAAAATTTCTAAAAGGTCCTAAAATATCAAAACTTATAAAAGAACTAATAAACTCTTAAATTAGGCTTTTTACGGCTTCTTTGTCAATCTCGAATCGCACTACACCAGAATGGGTCAAGTCTGTCAAGATCTTTGTTAATCTCACGAGGATCCTAACAAATAGTTGTTGGGATTTGATATTTTGGATAAACATTTAATCATTTTCTCTGTTACCATAAAAGTGCACACAAAATATATCAAATTTTTATTTTTATTTTTTTTAGATAACACGATGGACAAAACTATTATAAAAATAGGCATAAAAAAGTTGAACATGTTACAAAATAATATAATTAGGAATATTATTATAACTTTAAAGTATTATATAGATTTTAATTATAATAACCTCTTATTAACTTATATGAAAAATGAATTGATTGATCATGAAAGAGTTAGATATGACAGGCAATCTTCTTCATGTAATATTGCATAGTGAACATACTAGTTAACATTTGACTATTGATTTTTTTATTTTTAATGTTGTCACGACGCATCATATATGATTTCAAGTCAATGTCGAATTATATAATGGCAAAATCCACATTACATGGCAAAAAAATCAGACTACCAATGAGGAAAGAGTCCAAAATCGATTCAACAAGGCTCACTAATCCCTCATAACGTATTTCATAAGTGAACATGTTGCTACAATCTGACTGGTGTGGATACACTCTAGAGGCACTACACTTGGAGTGCTACTGTGAATCAAAAGAAGACCGAAGATTTCCATCACCGAACCTATGGTGAGGTAAATCACATATCCCCTCTCTTGCTTTTGATTATTGTTTTGTGCTTTAATCAACCTTTTCACATCTGTAAGATGGAAATCGATTCATGGGATGTATGGGTACCTCGATTTTTTTTTTTTTCAAATTCTGCACTTTCGTTGTTTTGACAACCGATAACCCAACAATAGTATAAGCGCCAATTCCATAATTCTTATGCGAAAAGGCTTGAACATAATTTAATATATGGATATTGTTGATAATTATGTTATGTGTGATGATTCTTACTTGTTATAATATTGCCTTTGTTCGGGCAAAGTTGAGTAATTTGATTTGGGGCAAAATTATAGTTTTCGATACTTTAAGGGCTTATTTGAAAATCGTGTTTTTTAAAAATCTGGACTGAAAATTAAATTTCCGATTCTGGAAAATTCTGGACTGTTTTTGTCATTTTTTGGACTCTTTGTATTTTTGGGTTGTTTTAGTAATTTCCAAAAGTTAAGGGACTGTTGTGCAATTTTCTTAACTTCAGGGGTATGATTGCAAAAAATGAAAAAATTCTGGATTTAAAATGTCTTTTTCAGTTCATTGGCCGATTTAAAATTTTGGGCTGATTTGTGTTTTCCAAAACTTTTGATGTTAAAAATGCAATTTTCGTAAATTGAGGTGCCGAACTGCAATTTTCAAAAGTTGAAAAATCTGAATCTGTTTTATGCATAAAAGTGTTTTGTTTATCCGAAAATTAGTTTATTATAATTAGTAGTGACTAATGTAATAATCATAGGTTATTTTAAAATACGTTTTAGAATAAGAAAGAAATGCATAAAAGTTGTTTGCTTGTTTCTTGCTCTACGTAAACTATTTACGTGGTTTTCTATTGTGCCGAGCCTTGTCCCTAGGATAGATGTGATTGGTTTATTTAATTGTATGGTTTTGATTGGGCATGCGATCCTCAAGTTTTCGGGCCACTTTGAGCCTTCGTGATAAAATAGGGCCTTACTTTTAATAGTTTATGATGGAGAGGCCCATTATAAGCAAGGTGGAGTCCCAAGAAGAATTCAAGGTCATGCATGCATAGTTATTAGGCTGCGTTCGGTTGTCACAATTGGAAATCAGTCCAATTGTGACAATGGGCCAATTAAATTAATCAGCCCAATATATAATTACCCGTTCGGCAAATAAATGTGGCCCAATTAAATTAGTCAGTCCATTATCAACTGGGCTGTTCGGTTGACCCAATTACTTTGTTAGGACAATTTTGCCCCTGAAGTTGAGTGATGATCTGGCCGTTGGTTTTGGAGCTTTGCTAAAAAATGGAGAACAAAAATTCAAGCTCAAATCTCAACTGAGCTTTGCTAAAAAATGGTGAAGTTTTTGCTCAAATCTCAAATCTCAGTTTTGGACCCAACTGAGCTTTTGCTCCTTCACTGTTAAACAAAAAAAAAAAAAAAAAAATACAAGCTCAAATCTCAACTGAGCTTTGCTAAAAAATGGTGAAGCTTTTGCTCAAATCTCAAATCTCAGTTTTGGACCCAACTGAGCTTTTGCTCCTTCACTGTTAAGCAAAAAAAAAAAAAATAAAATAAAAAAAATTCAAGCTCAAATCTCAAACTAAAAAATGGTGAAGCTTTGCTAAAAAATGAAAATAATTTGGGCAAAAATTGAACCAAAATTACTCCAAAGAATGGGTCTAATTTATGCATAAAAAAATGGGAACAAACAATAAGCTTACCTTGGAGAATTAAAATGGACAAAAAATTTTCCCTCCCAAAAGCCGTAAGCTTTGCCTGAGAAATGAGTTGAAAAATTGAGTGGGGAAGATAACATTATTGGATGGCATTTTTGAAAATATTGCTTGATATTTTTGTTATTAACCGGATATTTAAGGGCAATTTCGGGAACACAATTTATAATTGGGCCATTATTCTACAATCTTGGGTCCAGAGGTGGTATTATAATCAGGAGAATAAGACGGGCTGGCCCACGAATCGGTCTTAATTGGACGGGCAGCCCGTCTTTTAGTTGGCCCAACCGAACAAATAAATAGACAATTGGACAAAATTAATCATGGCCCAATCACACCTAATTTGTCCTAATCTAGCCTAGAAGGCTAAAACCATTAAGAACTTTTTAGATTGACCAATTGATCAACATTATGGCTCAATGCTGGCCACATAAGAGGCTCCCGATCGAAAACATATTATGGTAGTATGCATGCTAGTTGTACGTTTTGTTGGTCCCAAGTGGTCAGATGAGGTCTAGAGGGGGGGGGGGGGGTGAATAGACCTCTGAAAATTTTTGAACTTAAAAACTTTTCAGTCTTCTGTCAGCAGACTAAGCTGATGAAGAACAGTAAGCAGACTAGTCTGATCGTGAACAAATCTTGAACAGACGACTGACCACTCTTCTTACAGTAACTTAGCTGTTTTTCAGCAAAACAGTTTTTCAAAGAGTATACTTGCAGCGGATTGTTTTAAAGTGTTTTTCACAAGTAGACTAAGTTCTTAAAAGATTTTATCCCCAGTTTTTAACAAACTCCGTTTTAAAATCTTTTGGGTAATCCAAAGTGTTTGAAAATGCAAACTTTAAATATGCAAGAAACTTTAGATGCAAGATAACACAAAGAATTTTTATAGTGGTTATATGGATAAAAATCCTTTAGTCCACTCTTCCAGATCACACAGATTCTGGGTTATACTATAATCACTTAGATTACAATATTTTTCCACTTACACCTAAACAACTAATGAAAAGGCTGTAAGCTCACAATAGGAATTCACAAAGAAAACCTATCAGCTGAAGTAGAATCACTCACAAAGACGGATTCTCACTTCGCACAACACTCAGCTATTACAAAATCACTCAGATAATGTTTTTCTGTTTTCTTCAACTTGGTTTCTGTCAACAGATGACTTCCACCAGATGAGTGAGCTGTTCGAGCTTTTGAGACTTAGAGAAATTCTGCTTCAAAATTTCGATCTCTGATTGTTGTTGTGTATGTCTCTCTTCGAACTTTGCTCTATTTATACTCGGATTTGAATTTATGACCGTTGAAGGAAATCAAATCTTCAAATCCAATCTTCAGCTCATTTGAAACGGCTCCCTGCAGCAATCGTACAGTGTACAGTACCTTTCTGTCCATCGCATTTAATGCTGCATTTAATGCACTCTACTGATCCGAGGATGTCTTCAATCATTTGCCATTACTACCCTTCTCTTACAGCATTTATTACACCAAGTGCATTTATTACCGTTGAACTGATCTTATGATCTCTTTCACTCTGCTGATCGAAGCAACCCTTCTGATAGGTACTCTGCTGATCAAATACTGAACTTATCTGATTTGACTCGGCTGATGACCTACCCTTCTGTTCGCTGTTTCAGCAAGAGATCACTAGTCTTCTAGTCTTTGAACTTTGAACTCTTCTGATGTCTTCTTTTACTTGTTCAAAATTCTTCTAAGGGAACTAAGCTTTCCATACTTAGCTGATTATGATGTTTTGGAAATCATCAAAACCTTCCCTTAATTACTTGTCTTCTTTGCACTTCATCTTCATCCAACACGTTTTATTTTATTTATTGATTTGTTCTTAGCATGTATGTGATGCGCGCTAGTAATTAGATTGTAAATAAAAGATAAATCATAATTTATACGTTGAGATCTTGAGGAGAGTTAACTCTAAATTTCAGACCCAAAAACCCCCTCTTGAATTAAATATTAAGTCATATTGGGTATATTAGAATGATATTTAAAAAAGGTCAAAGCCTTCCATCAATAGGAACTAGCATAAGTTGTCTACTTATCTATTAAGTATATATAGCAATATTCAAGACGTGATCCCAATATACACATGACGTGGAGGTGAAACTACTAGAAAAACTCAAAATTTCATCGGAATAATTGCAACAAAATTACATTGATCGGAAATTCGGGTGTAATTACAACCGAACTTTTTTTTATTGGAATTTAAGTTGAAATTGCAATCGAAAAAACTTCAATGTACCTAAACACGTACATAATTAGGGTATATCATGAATATCATCATCAAATTAGATGATATTATACCTTGAATCAATAACTTAATTATAAGCCACATTCAAGTACTTGGATTCAATAAGCATTATTAAAATTTTGAAAAACTACCTCGTCACTTTAGATTTAATATAGTAAAATTAATCTTATCCATCAGATGTGTTCTAATATCGTGTATCTTTTGCAGGCTTGGATTAATTTGGGTCATTATAATTCTTTATTTTTAAATCCATATCATTAACGCAACAATATAACTAGAGATTGTTTTGTGCAACGATTATATACATTGTTGACAATACATAGCGTTGACGAAATCCTAGCGCACCATTATTATTTTTATTATGGGAAAAAGTTCATATATACTTTGCTTATAACAATAAGGACATACATAGTTAATATTAATAAATATTGTGTGATTTTTTTTTTCAGAAACAAGACATTAATTTTTTTAGTTACTATTTTCTTAAATAGATAATATAAATTAAGTTAACATTTAAGTTAAATTTATATTTTTCAAAAATTAAAATTTTAATTTCAAATCAAATATAATTACAATTAAAAATGAAAAACATCTTCTTTCATGTGTATTTTATTACTACGAATATTTTATATATTACTATTTTCAATTTAAGTATTTATTCGTTAATCTTACAACTAACTTTTTTTATAATATAAATCAAGCAAAATCACATATATAATTTGACTATTTAACAAGTAAATTCAAATTTTCATCTATTTTGGATATAGTTTGACACTACTTTTTATATAATAGGCTTTTCATAATATATTACAAAAAATTAATTGTTATTTGATATACTAGTAAGATTATTTAACTATAAATTATTTATCACGAAATAATCTCACATAATTTCAAACGTTTCTATCGTATACTAAACATGCATTCCTTTTTAATTTTTGTGTGTGTAGTTAAATGAGTATGATGTTCTTTTTCTTTCTTATTCACTGTACTTTTATTTTAATTTTTGTTCATCAAAGGTGCTTGTCCCATTTGTCAATCAAAGAATGGAATGACAAAATGTTGAGCACCCAAACTAAGTGTGCGGGTGACAGCAATTGTCCTGTGGCATCCAAACTGAGTGTGCGGATGGAGACCCAAACTGAGTGTGCGGGTGGAGCCACAAATCGAATATCGTGGGCGCTTGCGTGAATGCACTATAAGGGAAGGGTATGCGCATTCCCTAACACCAATTGGTTTTGGGGCAAGTGGTAGCGCCTGAGGTCCTACAAGTGGTATCAGAGCTAAGGTCACGCTGTTGGGATTCGGTAAGAAAAACAGCCCTAGGCACAGCGGAATATAAAAAATTTTAGGGCCTCTTAAAGAACCTTGCCAGGATATTCTCTAGTTGTATATATATGAATATAATTAAATCGATAGTATAAGTTTTCTCGTTTATACCTATCTCCTTGCAAATCCTCGGCTAGCAAGATGAACTCTGAATTCTGCCCCGGTAAGATCGAACCACACCTATTGAGTAGCGCCCCACGTGTTGCGCCTCTACGAGTTGATACACCACAATATCACGAAAATTAATATATCCTAATCAACTGGAACATAGGGTATATTAATATATAGGTTTTAGAACAACTTTGGAACGAAAATCGAAAACGAAAAATTCTTCCAAAGTGGAAGTATGGTTCGGCCGATCACAAGAGGGAGAGGGAGAGAATTTTTGCTTTTCTTGTTTTGCTTGTGGAGTTGTCTTTGAGATATGAGACCTAGTCTCTTATTTATAGATATCTCTCATAACCTAATCCTACTAGGATTAGGATACTAATTCTCCTACATGGGCCATGGCCCTCTTTAGTTAGAAGACTAAGTCTTCTAATTAATTCATGGCCCATATTAATTAATCTTTCAGGGCTTAATTTAATCTCCCAATTAAATAGCCCAATTAATTAAATCATCTCCCAATTAATTAATCAAACTCCAAGTCTAATTAAATTAATTATTCCATTAATTAATTAAATCCTAATTAATTAATTTAATCATAAATTAAATTCCAATTTAATTTATAATCTTGATCCAATTTCAATTGGATCCACTTTCGTTCCATATGGGTCGACCCAGTCGACCCACCCTTTTAATCGACCCAGTCGATTTTTTGACTCAGTCGACCCAGTCGACTGGTTCATTCTTGTTTCCTCGCTTTCGCTTCATGTGTATTGTGTATGCCCCCGTAGGTTCACCACATAATTGGCCGCGGGTTGTAATATTTAATTACTCGAGCAATTAATACTCTAAATTAATCGAACACTCTGTCGATTAATCATTCCAAAATTAGCACCCCTGCTAACTTGGGAATTCTCCCACTCCACGGTCGATGTCCAGTCACAAGCCCATGGAGCCCAATCACTGGTGAATTAATTCAGTGAACCTTTTATCATTTATAATTTCCATATACGACATAATCTCTCCATCGATCAATCTCCCAGTCGAGACTTAAAGGGCATGGTCTTTCATCGGATTCCCTTTTCTTTTGTCTTGACCTTATGTACTCTGTTCTTGAAATAAATTCTCTTTGACTTAATCTTTATGAGCTACTTACATAAAGTTGTCAGATACCTTGGCCAAGGATTTTACCAGAATTAATTTATCACAGAAATCCATAGGAGAATTTCCCAACCTATCAAGTCGGGTCAATGGATCCTTTGTTGATGATATGAATCTGCATACGAGTTCCTCTATACCCAACATGAGCCCACAGAGACTTTCTGGTGATCCCCAGTCAGTCGGAACTCATATCAAAGTATAGACGTTCTCGCACCAGATAAACCCTATCATCTCAAGTAGTTAGGGATCGTTCCTCGTATACTATTATAAATATGGAATAACTTCAACCCCGATATGCGACTACCGCTTCCATGGTGAGTTATTTCCTATTGGGGTATTCAGTGCGCTTGCCATTCCAGCAAGCCACCCACTTATGTGTGTCGACTATCCCAGTCACGCTCGTGGATCCCAGCGTTCTCCAGTTCATCGGAGTACACACAACAGTGAGAGTCTAACCGAGTCCAACGATGTCCTATCTCGATTGGATTCTACGACTCTTGAATATGTTCTAGATCACGGCCTTAGAGATCAGTCCACGGGTTGTCCCATAGCCCTGTGATCTAAGGACTTCTATCCTTATGCGTAGACAATTATTACATAAGATAAAGATGACCATTTAATTAAAGTGCATTTATTAATCTAAATTGAATAGTTCCGCATTTATTACAATAAATACTAGCCATACAGCTGGCTTGCAGGACACTATTTCTATCAATCTCCCACTTGTCCTAAAGCCAGTCTTTTATGTTCTTGAGTTCCATCTTATGCAGATGTTTCTCAAATGCCTTTTGAGGCAGAGGCTTCGTTAGCGGGTCCGCCATATTATCTTCTGAGTCGACACGTTCCATCTTAATGTCTCCTCTACCAATGATATCTCTTATCACATGGTTTCGTCTTTGTACGTGCTTGGATTTCTGATGAGATCTCGGCTCCTTTGCTTGCGCTATTGCCCCATTATTATCGCAGAAGATAGTAATGGGCTCAGCAATGCTAGGTATCACATCCAATTCCTGGATGAAGTTCCTCATCCAAACACCTTCCTTTGCTGCGTCACTCGCGGCAATGTATTCTGCTTCGGTGGTTGAATCTGCGGTTGTTTCCTGCTTTGAGCTCTTCCAGCTAACCGCACCACCATTGAGGCAGAAAACGTATCCTGATGTCGACTTGAAGTCGTCTACATCACATTGGAAGCTCGAGTCTGTATAGCCTTCCAATTTCAATTCTCCTCCACCGTATACCAAGAACAATTCATTAGTCCTTCTCAGGTACTTCAGAATTGCCTTTACGGCTATCCAGTGCTGCTCACCTGGATCAGATTGGTAGCGACTTGTAACGCTTAAAGCGTACGCTACGTCTGGTCTCGTACATAGCATACCATACATTATGCTTCCTATCGCGGATGCATATGGTACTCGAGACATATTGCTTCTCTCTTCAGGCGTCTTTGGGGCCATAGACTTAGAGAGTGCAATCCCATGTCTTATTGGAAGCAATCATCTCTTGGATTCTTCCATACTAAATCTTTTCAAGATTTTATCTATGTACTGGGATTGGGAGAGGCCCAGCAGTCCTTTTGATCTATCTCGGTAGATCCTTATACCTAGTACAAAAGGATGCTTCTCCCATATCCTTCATTGAGAATTGTGTAGACAACCATGCTTTAGTTTCAGACAATGCTTTCACATTGTTTCCAATGAGAAGAATGTCGTCAACGTAAAGCACCAAAAATTCAACTGTACTCCCACTGATTTTCTTGTACACGCAAGGTTCGAACATGTTCTTGATGAATCCAAAAGTTTGGATTGTCTCATCAAAACGAATGTTCCAACTTCGGGAAGCTTGCTTCAGTCCATAAATGGACCTCTGGAGTTTGCACACTTTGTGTTCATCTCCTTTGGATGCATATCCTTTTGGTTGCTCCATGTAGATCTCCTTATCAATGTCTCCATTGAGAAAGGCAGTCTTTACATCCATCTGCCATATCTCGTAGTTATACCACGCAGCTATGGCCAGCAAGATCCGAATGGATTTGGGCATTGCGACGGGCGAGAAGGTCTCCTCAAAGTCGATACCTGGTCTTTGAGTGTATCCTTTTGCCACTAGTCGCGCCTTGTAGGTAATCACCTCTCCGTTCACTCCAAGCTTTCGCTTATAGATCCACTTGCAACCCACGGGAGCCACTCCCACTGGTGGATCTACCAAGGCCCAGACCTTGTTAGAGTGCATGGAGTCCAGTTCGGATTCCATGGCTTCGCGCCACCTTCCCGAGTCTATGTCTAGCATAGCCTCTTCGTAAGTCCTTGGGTCGGTAAGAGACTGTCCTGTCTCATGCAGCAGACCGTAGTACCTCTCGGGTTCTCTACGTTGTCTTTCTGACCTACGAAGTATCGGTGTACTTTCTGGTGCACTTTCATGCTCATGTTCTCCCACTGCCTGTGGTGACGGGTCAGCTCGATCGACCTCTAAGGCCTTTTCAGCTTCAGTGACCTCATCTAGTTCTACGTTATTTTCTTTCTTGTCCACCAAGAAATCCTTCTCTAAGAAGTGAGCGTTCCTCGAGACAAACGTAGTTTGTCTTGTAGGATCGTAGAACTCGTATCCTATTGAGTTTTCTGGATACCCCACGAATTTGTACAAAGTGGATTTAGTTTCCAATTTATCTCCCACTAGCTTTTTAACGTAAGCGGGAGATCCCCATATGCGCATGAATGCGTATGAGGGTGCCTTGCCAAACCATAGTTCGTATGGTGTCTTTTCTACGGATTTCGAAGGTACCATATTCAGTATCTTCGTTGCCGTGAGGAGGGCATGTCCCCAAAATGAAAGAGGAAGGTCAGTGGCACTCATCATGGATCGAACCATGTCCATCAAGGTTCGATTCCTTCTCTCTGCTACTCCATTTAATTGGGGTGTTGCAGGAGGAGTCCACTGAGATAATATTCCATGCTCTACAAGATAATTTAGAAATTCGTTACTAAGAAATTCTCCACCTCGGTCAGAACGAAGAGCCTTTATCGTATGACCAAGTTGATTCTCTACTTCCATCTTGAATTCTTTGAATCGCTCAAAGGCTTCAGACTTGTGTTTCAACAAGAACACATATCCATAACGACTAAAGTCGTCAGTGAAAGTGATGAAGTAGTCATAGCCACCTCGGGCGCTTTTTCTTAGTGGTCCACATACGTCAGTATGTATTAAGTCCAATGTTTGCTTGGCTCGCTCAGGGTTTCCCTTAAACGGCAACTTAGCCATTTTACCCTTTAAACATGGTTCACATGTTGGCATTTCATCAATGCGATTGATTTCAATCGCGCCAGATGATGCTAACTTTTGAATCCTAGACTTAGATATATGTCCAAGTCGAGCGTGCCATAATTGGGCAGATATTTCATTATCTTGTTTCCTTTTGTTTTGTTGTACATGCATCACTAACTTAGGTGGTTCAATGGTATATAGTCCATCTTTTAATGTAACAGTGAAAAATATATTATCATTCATGAATAACGAAAAGGAACCTTTATTAATAGTAAAATTAAAACCTTCATTATCCAAAACAGGAATTGAAATAATGTTTTTCACTAAACCAGGTACATAAAGAACGTTCCTAAGGACTAATTTATTACCACCTAAATCTAACTCCACTTCGCCTATGGCCTCGGCAGCAGCTCTAGCTCCATTGCCAAATCTCAGGATCCAATCCCCTGGCCTAAGTGGCCTTGTTGCTCCCATCACCTGTAAATCATTACAAAGATGAGAACCACAAGCAGTGTCTAGCACCCATGATGCACAGTTAATTGATAAATTAACTTCAACAAGGAATATACCTTTCGAGCTCTCCAAGAACTCTTTGCAGTTCCTTTTCCAGTGTCCAGGTTTCTTGCAGTAGAAACATTTTTGTTCACCAGACGAAGCTTTACGCTTCTTTCCCTTCCCTATGGGCCCAGATGGTGCTTTGCCTTTGCTTGAAGAAGCATTTCCTTTCCCCTTCCCTTTCTTTGTCCTTTTGGACTTGGATTGGGTCGAGGTAGCAACCATCACTGGCTTCTCTCTTTTCATGGAAGCCTCGGCAGTGGCGAGCATATTAGCCAACTCGTGAAGTTCAACATTCATCTTGTGCATGTTGTAGTTCACAACGAATTGCTCCAATGATCTTGGCAACGATTGGAGGATTATATCTTGGCAGTAGGTCTTGTCCATCTTTACGTCAAGATGACCAAGCTTTTCAATAAGCCCAATCATCTTGATGCAGTGAGATCGAACATCAGCACCTTCAGCCATCCTCGTTTGTTGCAAAGTCTTAGCAGTTTCATACCGCTCATATCTACTTTGCACCCCAAATAAACCATTCAGGTGCGTGTAGATTTCAAAAGAAGACTTCATATGCTCGTGCTGCTTTTGAAGCTCATTCGTCATGGATGCCAACATGAGACAACGTGACTGTAAGTCATCGTCAAGCCATAAATCCACGGCTTCTTTCTCAGTATCATCGGCATCTTTAGCAAGTTCGGGAGGGGGCCCATCAAGGACAAAACCTCGCTTTTCAGAAGCGAGAATGATCTTAAGATTCCTGACCCAGTCATGGAAGTTGGGTCCAGTTAATTTGTTTTGTTCAAGTATGATGGAAATCGGATTCTTAGACATTATATCTACAAAACGACGAGAGAAGAAATAAATACGCGAAAGATTAATTTAAAATGCACAATTTACAAACATGATTTTTATTTGTAAATTACTCCCACTATTTTAATCAAAATCTTATGCCCCCACATAAGTTTCGGGAATTTAAAATATCCTAGCGGGCTTAAGGCCTAAATGCAATCTCCTAGTACCCACGACTCGTTGGTGTTAGAGTAATGCCCTGCAAGCCAATCGGTTGTCTTGTAAATACTCTTGTAATCAATCTTATTCATGATCAATAAAAGTTCGCATTGACAATTCTTCATTATTGTGATACATCTAAGCAATTTATGAAGCCCTTAGATCATTGAAACTATGGAACATGGTGCATCCCTCTATGGAATATGTTCTACTATGGTTTAAGATCTTAAAAGCTTTCCAAGTCGTAGAATACAATTGAGACAGGGCATCATTGTATTCGGTAAGACTTGCACGAGTATGCATTCTCTTTTGCATGGGGATGGATAGTTCCATGGACATCGATATGGTAGATATCAATGCATATGAGTGGGTGGCTTGATGAGATCAAGCGCATCGAAACCCCGCTAGAAAAATCTCGTCTTAGGAGTTTATTGGAGATGAAGATTTCTTCTACTTACGATAGTGTACGTAAATTGGTCCTTTGACTTGAGACGTTAGAGTGAACTTCATGCGGAGCGTTTATGCTTTGATGTGTTACTCGACTACTAATTAGCGAGTCATTATAGTTTCACGTTGGGTATGGATTGCTTCGTAGTGAGGTTAATGACGTCAATAAAGGATCCATTAACTCCCACCGTGATGTGGTTGGGCGATTTCCTATGCATTCTTTTGTATGGATTGATTCCGGGAATCTTCGGCCGAAGTAAGTGATGTTAGATTTGGAAAGGAGTTTCCAAATGGGTAATCACTAAATGGAATCACCATAAAGAATAAAGACGCATAGTTATCAAGGCTAATAGGAATCCGTTGGACTCCATGTCCTAGGCCTCGATCGGGAAATAAGTTATTGGAAGGAGCGTACGTGCATGGTATGCGTAAGAGGATTGATGAGATCAATTCAAGAAAGGTTCACACTTTTTATTCATCATTAGTTAGGACTCGTCGACCGTGACTAGACGACTACCTCGAGTGTTGGGTACTCTAGATTTGATGAGATCATATCTAAGAGTGATTGATTAAAAGTAGTTTAATTAATCTTTTTAATTAAATCACAAATGGTTTGTGAGCCCACGGCTAATTGATGGTGGACCCAAGGGGCCACACACAATAGCACAAGATGCAACTTAGTTCAATCTATTAAAAGTCAAATTGGATTAGACAAGAAGTAGTAATTAATTAATGGAGATTAATTAATTAAAGGACTCTATTAATTTAAGTGTTAAATTAATTTAGTCAAAATTAATTAGAAGTGTCTAATTAATTGAAGGAAGAAATAAATGAGTTTCTAATTTTGAATTAGAGATTGGATTTATTAATTGGGAAATAAATGTCCAATTAACTCATGACCAATTTATATTAGTCTTATGAGATGATCATATATGATATCTCTCAAAAAATGAGGGGGGCTCCTTGTGCGCAGTGAGTACTGGTCCCAGCCTCTGTTGCCGGTTGAGTCACCATGATTTACCTCCTCTCACAATCCCGTCGGACAGGGGGTGAGGGGCGCCCGGGGTGAGCGATTTCACCTTTATGGAACAAATATTAATATATATATATATATATATATGATATATATATACAAGAGAGAGAAATAAATATCTTATCAAGAGTTAGTGGTGGCCCCCACCACTAACTTGTATCAAAAGTAGTGTGCTTGGGAAGCTCAAGAAGTGTGCTTGGGAAGCACAATAAAGCTACAAGTCTTATTGGTGGATTTGATCCAACAATAAACTACATTGAACAATGTACACACATAAAAGATAAGATGTTGTCTTCATTCATAAGATGTAGTAGAAGTTGCAAGACAAAAACACACACTACACCTTTTAGTGTGTGTTCGGATTTCTCTCTATCCCTAGCAAGAAAAGTTGTTTTCTTCATCTCTTTCTCTTCCTTCATCAAGTTTCTAACTTGATTCAAGTACTACTTCATTCTAGCTAATAGATTGAGGGTGTATTTGCAAGATCTAGTTCATCTTCTTTGCTCCTTAAGTGCTATCACTTGTGTGTGTGGGCTATCTTTGGAGGATCTACACTTGGAGATCTTGGTGTGGTTTTTCTTGAGGAGCTTGGAGAAAGAAGTTTCGTAGGAAGCACAAAGCCCGTGAGCTTGGAGGTGCTTGAAGGTTTCGGGTGTTACTTGATTGTCCCGATTCTTTGCGGCTCTTCACCTCCCAAGATTGGGAGAGGTATGTCTTGATATCTTTCCTTCTAATATGAACTTTGAATGCATGATGATCCTAGGATAGTAATGGTAGAAGGTCTCCAAAGATTTCTTGCAAAGTAGTTGCACTTTTTGGGCCGTTTTGTCCCGTTTAAAAATTTTCGTTATCCGCTGCGTTTTGGTTGACCTTAGGACCATTACCATCAAGTGGTATCAGAGCCAAATCATGCTATTTCATATTAGATTCGTGATTCATAAGTGTTATGAATGTTTCCTTACGTTTTGATGAAAACGGTTTGTCAAAATATGAAGTGCATCAACCGATTTGCTTTTGGATTTAGGGAATGTTTTTGTGGTTGATTTTGGTTAGATAATGTTAATGAACACTTTATTGGATATAGGGATGTATGGAGTAAGGGTGGTTTAAGTTTGAAAATTGGTTTTTGGTGAAAAGACCGTACGTGCCGGGTTGTAGTGGAACAATCGCACCCACCGGTAAAATTGCCTAAATCTTGTGAGTCCTACGGTTTCCTACGGTGATGTAGGGCAGTGGGTAAGCCTCTTCACTTATGGATAACTTATGGATGAGCCGGATTAGTCATAAAACCGAAATTCAAACACCTATCGAGCTCCTACATCAACTTATCTAAATTTGTGTTCTTTGGTCTCATTAAATTGGGACACCACAATGTACTTGCCTTAATCCTTTAGAAATTGGTAGATAATCTTCTTGGTAAATTTACCTTATCGATGCAACATTGTGTGATGAATGTATGGGTGGATGATTTAGTGGCCTTGACCTTATGTGATTGGATATTAATCTTGTAATTCATTTGATGATTTGGGTATGTAATTAAATGGGGCTTGCATGCCTCTTATTTCTTGACTTATGTCAATGTAAAGAGAGTAGGCATTAGGTTGTGAGGTTTATTCAAGAAGAAGCACTTGAAGGACTTGTGAAGGACTTGAAGGACTTGGAGGACTTGAAGACCTTGAAGGCCATGTATGCATGGTGATGCATATGTAATAGAATAGGATTCTATTTCCATTTGTTTACTTACCCTAGATTGACCAATTGGCACATTCCTTGGCTCGGAATGGACCGCATAGGATCGGCCCATGATCATCCACCACGCGATAGGAGCATGCTAGGGCCGTTTATGCTTTGTTGGTATTTTATCCATTTGATGTATGTGATGCATGTTAGGATAGATCACCTAAGAAAGATAAACAACTAAAATTTGGTGAGATCTTGCAACTTCAAATAATTAAAAACCTCCACTCGACCCAATCGAGTTTAATAATTAAGTCATAATGGGCAAGCGAGTTTTCGTAGTCCATGCCTTCCATCAATAGGGCTCGGTCATGAGTTGTATTCGATTCATCCGTTGTCTCACGAGTCGTGGAACGGGTGTAATTAGAGCAATATGATCGTTTCCTTGATGCACGAATTAAAGTGCCAAGGGTAGGGCATATTTGGGTCATGGCGTTGTCTCACGAGTCGTGGAACGTCCATGATTGGGGTATGTCTTATCAAGATTGATGGTGTAGACTTAACGTTTAATAATATGGATGCCGCACGAGTCGTGGGTCCATACGAAAAGCGAGGCAAAATATTCTCAAAGGTCGTTTGGCAGAAACGATTGGCAATTTGTTGCCTACCTATTGAATTGACCACATGTCTCACGAGTCGTGGGTGTGGAAAATGTCTTTAGGACTTTGAGACCTACTAAGAAATTTGATTTCTCGTTTACCATGTGGGGGCATGGGATTCGATAAAATAGTGGGAGACCTTTATGGTTAGAAGTCCAAGATCATAAAGTATATTGAAAAATTGAATGAACGCTAAACATAATTTTTTTTTTCGCCCTTGTAGATTTAAAAGTGTTTTAAAATGGCAAAGAACCCACTTCATTTGATACTTGACTCAACCAAACTCACCGGGCCAAATTACTCCGATTGGCTCCGCAACCTTCGCATTGTTCTCGATTCTGAGAAAAGGAGCTATGTCCTTACCGCCCCACCTCCTGTGGCTTTACCGACTGATTCATCGGATGAGGAGCGGGCCACCTTTGACAAATGGGTCGAAGATGATCTTCAAGCCCGTTGCCTCATGTTAGCCTCAATGTCAAGTGAGCTTCAAAAGCAACATGAGAACATGTCTCATGCTTCGGATATCCACCTTCACTTGTCCGAGTTGTACTCGACTCCGGGTCGGCAAGAATGTTACTTGGCAAGTAAGGAGCTTTTCCAAGCTCGCATGATTGAGGGTTCATCGGTCCGTGAGCATGGGCTTAAAATGATTGGACTCATCGAAAAGCTTGCTCATCTTAACGTGGTTATGGACAATGAACTCTATATGGATTTGATCCTTCAATCATTGCCCCGCTCATTTGACAACTTTGTGATGAACTTTAACATGCATAACATGGAAGTTGGACTTCATGAACTTGTTAATATGCTTCACACGGCGGAAAGCTCCATAGTAAAGGAGAAACATGTGATGTTAGCTCCCATTTCTTCCAAGGGCCGAAAGGCAAAGGGAAAGAAAAAGAAGGGGAAAAGTTCCTCTAAGGACAAGAAGCCTCTTAAGGCCACTCCTAAAGTTGCGAAGGGAAAGGTGGCTAAGGGTATTTGTTTCCATTGTAATAAAGAAGGGCATTGGAAGAGGAATTGTCCTCTTTACCTTAAAACCGTCCCAAATAAGAATCAAGGTATATTTTTCGTTGAAGTTAATACTTCCGTGAATAATCCTAATTGGGTGTTGGACACCGCTTGTGGTTCTCACCTTTGTAATGACAAACAGGTGATGAGAACAACAAGGCCCCTTAAACCCGAGGATTGGATTCTCCGCTTGGGCAATGGTGCAAAAGTTGCAGCCGAAGCAATAGGGGACGTAGAACTAGATGTAGGACATTGTAAGCTAGTCCTTAGAGATTGTCTCTATGTACCTACTTTAATCAAGAACCTTATTTCCATTCCTGATTTGGATCAAGAAGGTTTTTGTTTTACCATTATGAATGGAATTTTTAGCATTTCAAAGAATGGTTCTTTATATGCAAAAGGTACACTAGCTAATGGATTGTATAATTTTGAAATGTCCAGAACATCTAATACTATATTGCATGTTCACGATAATATTAAGAAACGAAAGGCAAATAACGATAACTCCGCATATCTATGGCATGCTAGACTTGGACATATTTCCAAGAAGAGGATTCAAAGGTTGGTCTCAAATGGGTCTCTAGAAATAGTGGACTTGGATGAGTTCCCAACTTGCGAATCTTGCTTAAAGGGAAAAATGACCAAATTGCCATTTTCTGGGAAACCGGAACGTGCTTCAAGCACTTTGGATTTGATCCATACGGATATATGTGGACCACTAAGTGTTAGTGCTCGAGGAGGTTATAAGTACTTCATAACCTTTACCGATGATCATTCACGGTATGGATATGTCTATCTCATAACACATAAGTCCGAAGCTTTTGAAAGGTTCAAAGAGTTTCGAAATGAAGTAGAAAAGCAACTCGGTAAAAGTATTAAGTCACTTCGATCCGATCGAAGTGGAGAATACTTGAGTAGCGAATTCCTCGGTTATTTGAAAGAGAATGGGATTCTCTCAAAGTGGACTCCTCCGGGTACTCCTCAATTGAACGGAGTATCGGAGAGAAGGAATAGAACTCTATTGGACATGGTTCGATCCATGATGAGTTTCACGGATTTACCTAGAAGCTTTTGGGGTTTGGCTCTTCTTACAGCTTCAAATATACTAAACGTAGTACCTTTGAAAACTGTACCTAAGACACCTCATGAGATGTGGTTCGGCAAAGCACCCTCTTATAAATTCATGAGAATTTGGGGGTCTCCCGCTTACGTCAAGAAGCTAGTGGGAGATACGTTGGAAGCCAAGTCCACCTTATGCAAATTTGTGGGATATCCTAGAGAGTCTATTGGATATCAATTCTATGATCCTAAGGAACAAAATGTGTTTGTTTCTAGGAACGCCATTTTCATGGAAGAACGTCTTCTTGATAATGAAAAGGTGGAGATAGAATTGGAGGAAGTTCGTGAGACGGATGAATCACCACAAGAGATGGAAACAAATGAGAGTAATGAGGAAACCACTAGTACACAACAACTTCGTAGGTCCACTCGTGAACGTAAACAACCCGAACGGTTTGGATTGATACATGAAACGGGGCAATTGGATATTGATCCAAGGACTTATGAAGAAGCTATGTTGGACATAGATTCGGGAAAATGGCGTGAAGCCATGAGAGCCGAATTGGACTCCATGTACTCAAACAAGGTATGGACCTTGGTAGATCCACCAAAGGGAGTAGTACCCGTTGGTTGCAAGTGGATCTATAAGCGAAAGCTTGGAGTAAATGGAGAGGTGTCTACCTACAAGGCAAGGCTAGTTGCGAAGGGATACACTCAAAGGCCTGGCATCGACTTTGAGGAAACCTTCTCACCGGTGGCCATGCCAAAGTCCATTCGGATCTTGCTTGCCATAGCAGCATGGTACGACTATGAGATATGGCAAATGGATGTGAAAACCGCTTTTCTCAATGGAGACATTGAAGAAGAAATTTATATGGAGCAACCAAAAGGTTTCATACCCAAAGGTAGTGAGCAAAAGGTTTGCAAACTACAAAGGTCCATTTATGGACTTTAAACAAGCATCCCGAAATTGGAACAAGCGTTTTGATGAGACAGTCAAATCGTTTGGCTTCATCAAGAACATCTATGAACCTTGTGTGTACAAGAAGGTTAGTGGGAGCTCGATAGAGTTTATAGTGCTTTATGTCGATGATATTCTTCTCATTGGGAATGAAGTAGGAATATTAGAGAAGACTAAAGCATGGTTATCTACAAAATTCTCCATGAAAGATTTGGGAGAAGCTTCCTTTGTATTGGGAATACGGATCTATAGAGATAGATCTAAAAGGTTGCTAGGGCTATCCCAAATGTTGTACATAGAAAAGATACTAAAGAGGTTTAGTATGGATGTTTCGAAGAAAGGGTTTCTTCCAATGTGACATGGAATCCATCTCTCCAAGTCGATGTCTCCCAAGACTGACGATGAAAGAGAAAGGATGTCAAAGATACCTTATGCGTCCGCTATAGGGAGCATAATGTACGCCATGCTATGTACTAGGCCGGATGTGGCACAAGCTCTTAGTGTCACAAGCCGCTTTCAATCCAATCCAGGTGAGAGTCACTGGAGTGCCGTAAAAGCAATCCTTAAATACTTGAGAAGAACTAAGGATTTGTTCTTGGTCTACGGTAATGGAGAATTAAATCTTGAGGGTCACACTGACTCTAGTTTTCAGTGTGATGTAGATGACTCAAAGTCTATGTCAGGTTTTGTATTTTGCTTGAATGGAGGTGCAGTGAGTTGGAAGAGTTCCAAACAGGAAACTGTAGCCGATTCTACAACCGAAGCAGAATACATAGCTGCATGTGATGCTGCTAAGGAAGGTGTTTGGATGCAAAACTTCATCCAAGAGTTGGGTGTAGTTCCTAGCATTGCCGAACCCGTTGCTATCTTCTGTGATAACAATGGGGTCATTGCGCAAGCAAAGGAGCCAAGATCTCATCAAAGATCCAAGCACGTATTAAGGCGATATCATTTGATACGAGATATCATTGATAGAGGAGACGTGAGAGTGGCGCGCGTTGACTCAAAAGAAAATGTGGCGGACCCACTGACTAAACCATTGCCAATCAAGGCTTTTGAAGGACATCGCCTTAAGATGGGCCTTAAAGTTATGAACGATTGGCTTTAGTGCAAGTGGGAGATTGTTAGAGTAATGCCCTGCAAGCCAATCGGTTGTCTTGTAAATACTCTTGTAATCAATCTTATTCATGATCAATAAAAGTTCGCATTGGCAATTCTTCATTATTGTGATACATCTAAGCAATTTATGAAGCCCTTAGATCGTTGAAACTATGGAACATGGTGCATCCCTCTATGGAATATGTTCTACTATGGTTTAAGATCTTAAAAGCTTTCCAAGTCGTAGAATACAATTGAGACAGGGCATCATTGTATTCGGTAAGACTTGCACGAGTATGCATTCTCTTTTGCATGGGGATGGATAGTTCCATGGACATCGATATGGTAGATATCAATGCATATGAGTTGGTGGCTTGATGAGATCAAGCGCATCGAAACCCTGCTAGAAAAATCTCGTCTTAGGAGTTTATTGGAGATGAAGATTTCTTCTACTTACGATAGTGTACGTAAATTGGTCCTTTGACTTGAGACGTTAGAGTGAACTTCATGCGGAGCGTTTATGCTTTGATGTGTTACTCGACTACTAATTAGCGAGTCATTATAGTTTCACGTTGGGTATGGATTGCTTCGTAGTGAGGTTAATGACGTCAATAAAGGATCCATTAACTCCCACCGTGATGTGGTTGGGCGATTTCCTATGCATTCTTTTGTATGGATTGATTCCGGGAATCTTCGGCCGAAGTAAGTGATGTTAGATTTGGAAAGGAGTTTCCAAATGGGTAATCACTAAATGGAATCACCATAAAGAATAAAGACGCATAGTTATCAAGGCTAATAGGAATCCGTTGGACTCCATGTCCTAGGCCTCGATCGGGAAATAAGTTATTGGAAGGAGCGTACGTGCATGGTATGCGTAAGAGGATTGATGAGATCAATTCAAGAAAGGTTCACACTTTTTATTCATCATTAGTTAGGACTCGTCGACCGTGACTAGACGACTACCTCGAGTGTTGGGTACTCTAGATTTGATGAGATCATATCTAAGAGTGATTGATTAAAAGTAGTTTAATTAATCTTTTTAATTAAATCACAAATGGTTTGTGAGCCCACGGCTAATTGATGGTGGACCCAAGGGGCCACACACAATAGCACAAGATGCAACTTAGTTCAATCTATTAAAAGTCAAATTGGATTAGACAAGAAGTAGTAATTAATTAATGGAGATTAATTAATTAAAGGACTCTATTAATTTAAGTGTTAAATTAATTTAGTCAAAATTAATTAGAAGTGTCTAATTAATTGAAGGAAGAAATAAATGAGTTTCTAATTTTGAATTAGAGATTGGATTTATTAATTGGGAAATAAATGTCCAATTAACTCATGACCAATTTATATTAGTCTTATGAGATGATCATATATGATATCTCTCAAAAAATGAGGGGGGCTCCTTGTGCGCAGTGAGTACTGGTCCCAGCCTCTGTTGCCGGTTGAGTCACCATGATTTACCTCCTCTCACAATCCCGTCGGACAGGGGGTGAGGGGCGCCCGGGGTGAGCGATTTCACCTTTATGGAACAAATATTAATATATATATATATATATATATATGATATATATATACAAGAGAGAGAAATAAATATCTTATCAAGAGTTAGTGGTGGCCCCCACCACTAACTTGTATCAAAAGTAGTGTGCTTGGGAAGCTCAAGAAGTGTGCTTGGGAAGCACAATAAAGCTACAAGTCTTATTGGTGGATTTGATCCAACAATAAACTACATTGAACAATGTACACACATAAAAGATAAGATGTTGTCTTCATTCATAAGATGTAGTAGAAGTTGCAAGACAAAAACACACACTACACCTTTTAGTGTGTGTTCGGATTTCTCTCTATCCCTAGCAAGAAAAGTTGTTTTCTTCATCTCTTTCTCTTCCTTCATCAAGTTTCTAACTTGATTCAAGTACTACTTCATTCTAGCTAATAGATTGAGGGTGTATTTGCAAGATCTAGTTCATCTTCTTTGCTCCTTAAGTGCTATCACTTGTGTGTGTGGGCTATCTTTGGAGGATCTACACTTGGAGATCTTGGTGTGGTTTTTCTTGAGGAGCTTGGAGAAAGAAGTTTCGTAGGAAGCACAAAGCCCGTGAGCTTGGAGGTGCTTGAAGGTTTCGGGTGTTACTTGCTTGTCCCGATTCTTTGCGGCTCTTCACCTCCCAAGATTGGGAGAGGTATGTCTTGATATCTTTCCTTCTAATATGAACTTTGAATGCATGATGATCCTAGGATAGTAATGGTAGAAGGTCTCCAAAGATTTCTTGCAAAGTAGTTGCACTTTTTGGGCCGTTTTGTCCCGTTTAAAAATTTTCGTTATCCGCTGCGTTTTGGTTGACCTTAGGACCATTACCATCAGTTGACCATACTATTTGATTCACTTGGTGGTCGAATACGTCGACGGTTAACCATCGCAGCTAACCCTTAAGTTCATTTAGCCTCGGTTTTCGATATGGACCCACGACTCGTGAGACATCCATACTTACTAGCGTTAAATCATGTCCAACACTCGTGGAGGGAAATAGTTCAATCCTAGACGCCCCACGACTCGTGAGACATCGCCTAAAACCTTGCTATCCCCTCCCTTGGCACTAAACTCGTGCATCGAGGCAATAGACATATCATCTTCCTATAGCTCGACCCACGACTCGTGAGACATCGAGATATATTCGTACAATATGCCTAAGACCTAGTAATTGGATAGGCTCGGACCATAGACACTATTCATATGCGCCCGTTATTCGATTTAATATTCTAATTGAATTTTAAGTTCAATTGGAGGTTTCTAAGTGCGCGAGGTCTCATCAGATTATGCTTATCTTGTTTACGTTTTCTATCCTAAGCATGCATCTCATACATCAAAGAATAATTTGCGAAAAAGTAAACATTCATCACTTAGCAAGATATGATTGGTCGATTGCCCATCCTATGCGATCCATCACGAGCCACGTGATGAATCAATTGGTCAGTCTAGGGTGAAAATTAAATGTCCTAACTATTACAATTTTCAAACCCATACATCATGGGCCTTCTTGTAATATCCAGCTTGATCGGGCCTCCATGTAATGAATTGGGCCTCCATGTCCTCCAAGGTAAATGGGCCTCCATGTGGATCTCCAAGTCTTCATGAGGTCTTCTCGGCTCCAAGCCTAATCTAAGCCTAGCTTACATAATTTAAATGATCCTATTCTATTACATTTGTTTGCGCAAGCAAGGGCACCAATCAGGCCCATTTAATTACAACCCATAAAATAAATAAACCAAAAACTACACAGGTCTTAAAGGCAAAATCGACCAATCCACATATTCACACAAGAACATGCATAAATTCACATAAGGGCAATAATGTAAATTTACCGGCTTCATTAATTTTAATTCGCAAAAATTCATCCAAGTTAATTAATTTTGAATTAACAATTAATCTCTAAGATTAATTAGCTCTTACTTGAGTTCTAAGTAATCTACAATTCTTATCTTGATTAAATTGGTTAATTAAGGTAATCTAAATCTCTAAGATTCTTACCTTATCCAAAACTCTAAGTTTCCCAAAATTCCCAAATCTCCAAGATTCTCAAGATAATCCTATTTTGACTAGATTAGTTAATTAAGGTAGTGTTTAAGTTTAACAAAGTAACTACCTTATCCAAAAACTCCAAGTTTCCTAATCTTCCAAAATTCTCCAAGATTTTCAGGACTTTCAAAATAGGCAGAATTAGAGTCCAACCAGAAATTAACCAGACGAGGCCAATCACGGACTGCCACGTAGGACAGCCCACGCGCGACCACCAAGGCGGCGCGTGAGCTGCCTGCGGCAGCAGCCGCTGCACGCGGCTGCGTGCGGCAGCGAGCAGCCGCGCACAGCAGCGCGTAAACAGCAGCCCAAAGGCTGCTGCTGCGCGCAGCGTGTGCGGCCAGCATGCTGCCAGCACGCTGCGGTTGGCAGCGGCTTGCGGTGGCCGCCCAGCCGCGGTGCGCTGCCGCGCACCGCCGCGTGCCACCGCGAGTCGGATCTAAATTTTTTTTTTGTTTCTTCGATTACTTATGATTTAATTAAACAAACCCAGTCAATTAAATCCCAATCCAAAAATAAAACTAATATGATAAAAATTTTCGAATCTAAAATTACCCATTAACTCCAAGTTAAACAATTAACGTCCTATAACATGCAAAGTTAAAGAACTAGCCACATAAATCAAACATATGATTTAATAAACACATAATTTGCAAATTCATATATATACAAAGCCTAGAGTTGGCTCTGATACCACTGTTGGGATTCGGTAAGAAAAACAGCCCTAGGCACAGCGGAATATAAAAAATTTTAGGGCCTCTTAAAGAACCTTGCCAGGATATTCTCTAGTTGTATATATATGAATATAATTAAATCGATAGTATAAGTTTTCTCGTTTATACCTATCTCCTTGCAAATCCTCGGCTAGCAAGATGAACTCTGAATTCTGCCCCGGTAAGATCGAACCACACCTATTGAGTAGCGCCCCACGTGTTGCGCCTCTACGAGTTGATACACCACAATATCACGAAAATTAATATATCCTAATCAACTGGAACATAGGGTATATTAATATATAGGTTTTAGAACAACTTTGGAACGAAAATCGAAAACGAAAAATTCTTCCAAAGTGGAAGTATGGTTCGGCCGATCACAAGAGGGAGAGGGAGATAATTTTTGCTTTTCTTGTTTTGCTTGCGAAGTTGTCTTTGAGATATGAGACCTAGTCTCTTATTTATAGATATCTCTCATAACCTAATCCTACTAGGATTAGGATACTAATTCTCCTACATGGGCCATGACCCTCTTTAGTTAGAAGACTAAGTCTTCTAATTAATTCATGGCCCATATTAATTAATCTTTCAGGGCTTAATTTAATCTCCCAATTAAATAGCCCAATTAATTAAATCATCTCCCAATTAATTAATTAAACTCCAAGTCTAATTAAATTAATTATTCCATTAATTAATTAAATCCTAATTAATTAATTTACTCATAAATTAAATTCCAATTTAATTTATAATCTTGATCCAATTTCAATTGGATCCACTTTCGTTCCATATGGGTCGACCCAGTCGACCCACCCTTTTAATCGACCCAGTCGATTTTTTGACTCAGTCGACCCAGTCGACTGGTTCGTTCTTGTTTCCTCGCTTTCGCTTCATGTGTATTGTGTATGCCCCCGTAGGTTCACCACATAATTGGCCGCGGGTTGTAATTAAATATTATTTAATTACTCGAGCAATTAATACTCTAAATTAATCGAACACTCTGTCGATTAATTATTCCAAAATTAGCACCCCTGCTAACTTGGGAATTCTCCCACACTCCACGGTCGATGTCCAGTCACAAGCCCATGGAGCCCAATCACTGGTGAATTAATTCAGTGAACCTTTTATCATTTATAATTTCCATATACGACATAATCTCTCCATCGATCAATCTCCCAGTCGAGACTTAAAGGGCATGGTCTTTCATCGGATTCCCTTTTCTTTTGTCTTGACCTTATGTACTCTGTTCTTGAAATAAATTCTCTTTGACTTAATCTTTATGAGCTACTTACATAAAGTTGTCAGATACCTTGGCCAAGGATTTTACCAGAATTAATTTATCACAGAAATCCATAGGAGAATTTCCCAACCTATCAAGTCGGGTCAATGGATCCTTTGTTGATGATATGAATCTGCATACGAGTTCCTCTATACCCAACATGAGCCCACAGAGACTTTCTGGTGATCCCCAGTCAGTCGGAACTCATATCAAAGTATAGACGTTCTCGCACCAGATAAACCCTATCATCTCAAGTAGTTAGGGATCGTTCCTCGTATACTATTATAAATATGGAATAACTTCAACCCCGATATGCGACTACCGCTTCCATGGTGAGTTATTTCCTATTGGGGTATTCAGTGCGCTTGCCATTCCAGCAAGCCACCCACTTATGTGTGTCGACTATCCCAGTCACGCTCGTGGATCCCAGCGTTCTCCAGTTCATCGGAGTACACACAACAGTGAGAGTCTAACCGAGTCCAACGATGTCCTATCTCGATTGGATTCTACGACTCTTGAATATGTTCTAGATCACGGCCTTAGAGATCAGTCCACGGGTTGTCCCATAGCCCTGTGATCTAAGGACTTCTATCCTTATGCGTAGACAATTATTACATAAGATAAAGATGACCATTTAATTAAAGTGCATTTATTAATCTAAATTGAATAGTTCCGCATTTATTACAATAAATACTAGCCATACAGCTGGCTTGCAGGACACTATTTCTATCAGTGTTCGATTCCCAGCAGGAGCAATTGCTGAGGGGGAGATTGTTGAGCACCCAAACTAAGTGTGCGGGTGACAGCAATTGTCCTGTTGCATCCAAACTGAGTGTGCGGATGGAGACCCAAACTGAGTGTGCGGGTGGAGCCACAAATCGAATATCGTGGGCGCTTGCGTGAATGCACTATAAGGGAAGGGTATGCGCATTCCCTAACACCAATTGGTTTTGGGGCAAGTGGTAGCGCCTGAGGTCCTACACAAAAGTATTCAAAAGGAAAAAGAATATGCTAAAAAAAATGGAAAAATAAGATAAGTCACATGTCCAGAAGTTTGTCAAAGTTCTAGTAATGTCCTTAAAAAAATGCATGATAACACCCAATCACATGTGGAAAAAGTTCATCAAAGAACTCGACATTATAAGAGTGATTTGCATTTTTAGAGTTCATTATCAATTTTGTTGCATAGTAAGTTAAGTTAGCATCTTTATCTCAATAACATTTTGAAGTGCCAAGAAAGCATGACGTCGCGCCCCAACATTTGGCATGTCCGAGATTTCTGGACACACATACCGAAAGATATGGAAAATGGCCAATGGGGCACGACCAGTGTTTTCAAAAGTGGATCTGGTGTAGCCGGAAGCCTCACTGGTTACTGTTTCGATCAGATAGGACCATTGATTCAACCGGTGTGACGTCCTTATTATGCAATATTTATAATTATGTTTCAATCCATCTAAAATACAATTATAATTTAAATAATTGTCATTTTTTGTCCAAAAAAAAAATTAAATTGTTTCATGCAAAAAAAATATTGTCTCAAAAATCACAATCAATGTCAAAAACATTAATTTTTAAGTATCAAGGATTCGAACATTCAAAACAAAATAACAAAATTCAAAAATAATTTTACCAATGTACAAAACATAGACCAAAGTCATTATCAATGTCGAAAACACAAATTCCAAGTATTCTTCAAGGCTTCAAACATCCAAAATGACAACAAGACTCAGAAAATTAACTAACCAATATCTTAAACAGACCAAATAACCAAAAAAGAAACAATAATGTCTCAAAAGAAAAAGCTAAAATTCATGGAATTTTTTTAAGGTAAGACTATAAAATATATCGTCCTCATCAAGTTAATAATTTAAAAATCTAAGCTTAAAACTATTAAAATACATAATCAATCTTTAAATCATAAATTTGAGTAACAAGAAGCACAAACATCTGAAACAAGGCAATGAAGAAAAGCATCACTTGTGAGCTTAGTTAGAACTTATCAACAAATAGTATTGAATTGTCTGTAAAACTAATAAAATTGTAAATTTAATCCTATGAATCTCAAACAAGAGTTGTAAGAAATAAAAAACGAAAAAAACCTCTAAATTTTAGACAATTAAAAGATACCTAAAAATTAATGTGAGGAAATCAATTGGGAGAAGATTGAAAAGTCCACCGATGTTTGGATTAGTTTCTTAAGTCTCAACTCTAAAAAACAACATAATTTTGTAATTTTTTGTAAAGAAATCCAATGCTTAGATGGAGAAGGAAATGAGTGGAGAAGAAAGGAAAAGTAATGTAGTACAAAGCCCTACAAGTTATGGATTTTTCTTTCGGGCCTTTAATTGAACCGTTGGTATAGTTGAACCTATGGTTCATTGGTTTTACGGGTTCGGATCGATTTTGGCCAGTTCAAAATGGTTAATTAACAAGGTGGTTACGAGGGGTCAGTCGGATAGGACGAAGGTCCAATTAGAGATTAAACCGGGCAAACTTGACAGTCCAATCCAATTTTAAAATCACTGGGCACGACATGTTACTTGATCACATGTATGGATGATTCATGCCGACATAAGCCTGACTTAAGCGGAACGTGATGTGGCTTAGGAGAACAAAGATGCAAAGCAGTATGTGGCCCAATGATGACTTAATCGACTAGGCAAGTGGCCTAGTTGGCTTAACGTGTGACAGGGGAACCAAGCTAACAACACAATCGGCTAAACAGGTGCCCAACTAACCAACCAAAAGACACACCAACAACACTTCTCACATATCATGGCCCGACCAGCCATCAAGCCATGACCCTGTCCAACATCTAGCAATGGCTTAACCAAACAACCAACATTAGCCAACTAAATATCAAGTCATGGCTCAACAGTTCAGCATTCCACTGCCCATTAGTCGGCCAGGTCACAACCAAGCAATCTGCCACAAGCCACACCACAATCGAACACTTATCCAGGTTATTGCCTGTCCAGTCGACCAAGTATGGTGTTGGCCCAACAACGTGGTTACTCATATGGAGGTTTCTTTGCATTTTTTAGACTCTTGTACATAGTGTAGATTTTTTTTCTTTTATTGTGTAGATGTTTCTTTGTAGCATTTCTAGAATTATGTAGATACTTCACTCTTAGTATTTAGATCTAAATGATCTCAACCAACAATTAAAGATGTTGAGTTATATAAATAAGGGTCTTCATTTCATTTGTAACCCTCCAACGATATATACTTTTAACGGAAAACTCATTTAGTAGTTTAAAATGATTTAAACCCCAACAATTGAACAAATAGTTGTTGAACCGATATCATCACATATTTGAGTTTGTGCATAGCACCTCCTTAAATGACCACCATTAAATATATCTGGATTAAATTAATATCTCCTTAATTTCTCCGATTCAAACTCCAATAAATCTTACCCCAACATTTCTCCTTTTCCAACCAATCTGACGACTCTAATCACAAGTTTACTAGTATATATTATTCGGTTTCAAATTTTTTTTTGGCTTTTTGTTTTAAGGAAAATGATTGATATATCAAGTCAAATGTATATATAGCATTTGATGACACGTTATCTCCATGCGTTGTTAGCTAAAATCTTTCCTTTGAGGATACTTCCTTTGTGCAAATGACAATTGGTGCCGCCTGCACCAGAACCCAAACGTAGTCAAATACGTGAAGGTAATGGAGTCCCGATTCTACTTAGAACTCCTCGTATTAAGTACGAAGCGATGGTGAACCTTAGAATATCTGACAGTAATTATATAGTGAAAGGGTGGGAAACGGCAATGGATAAAAATTGGTGGGTCACCAAGGATCAAGGTGAAGGAAAGGGTACAAAGATAGTGGTCTTTGGCTATAAGGATAATGTTGGAAACTTGGTGTTGGTCATAAAGGAGCAAGTAAGCAATTTTAATGAATATATCCTAGTAATTTAATTAATTAGTTAAGTCTCATATATGTATCATTTAATTTAAAATTTGATAACAATTTTAATTAATTAATACCTATATTAATTAATTATATTTACTTTTTCAAATGTATAGGCTGTTGTTGAACCTTAGTGCGTGTTGATCGGACCCGAAGCTGCAGGTGGTGCATCTGGAATTAATTGCTCTAGACGTTGTTGCTGGTTATTTAATGTTTAATTAGTATTTTTAATTTATCCTAAAAAAAGTTAGCATATTAATTATTAATATGTTAACTTGATTTCACCTGTTCGAATAATTAGTATGTCGATTTTGCTATATGTTTGATTTTATTAGTATGTGTATCAGAAAAGAATTACCCACTTGTTGGGTTTATTTGTAGTATGTCATTTCCTTCCCTCTATGAGCTTAATTAATGAATTGAAGTTATTTATTTTCTTTTCGATTTCATGAAATTAACTAACATTAATTACTCTAATAATAATCTGTTTGATTTTTAAGAAAATTCACTTTCCCTGGTGATAATTAACTTTAATATACCCACCACATTGATCGATGTTCACGTACGTAATAATATTTGAACGAACAAGTTTTATCGCATTTTAAATTTAAAATCATTGTTGGGATGATACCTGCATATAATTATAAGATCACCTAATTAATTAAGATTTCATTGATCGATAAATGTTCAAAGACTTACAAAATTCAGATGAATAAATGGAGAGTTTCCATACAATTTGGTAAATACTAATTTGAAGCTTTCACTTTGAGTTTCTTATGCATGAATTTTAAGATTTGTTCCACCATTTGGTCCGATCCAATCGTATAATGATTACCATATCATTCTTGATTACCATATCATTCTTACTTTGTATGAAAAAAATCCGTCCACGGACTTTAATCAATCTTTTCATTAATGTAAAAAATAAGTATTTTAAACATTCGAGTCGAACTCGAGTTAAGCTTCAAAAGTTATCAAACGAAAAATGATATTCAGAATTTGTTTGAATAGTGTGACGAATCAAATTCAAACGAGCTTGAGTTGAATAACGAAAAAATTGATTTAATTTTCCAGTCCTACCTAGACCGCTCAACCGTATTGACAATTGACATAATCCATAATTGATCAAATAAAATTAATATATCAAAACATTTATCCAAGTAGGCCGAATTTAAAATTACGTGCCTTTCTCACTCGTCGGGAAAAGGATCGTGAACAGTGGTACTGATCAATATAATTAAAAGGTTTAAAGGTAAGTTATTCATTGAAAATTTAATAGTTCATATTATATTTTGTGCCCATCTATATATATCAGTATATATATATTAGTGGAAGTTGTTTGGTCGATTAAAGACCTAGCCGTATCGAGGCTCCTATGTAACTCCACAAGACATACATAGACATCAGAAATCAATTATATATTGAAGTAATATTAAACCATTCATTCCTTGAACAAATTGAAAGACTCATTAATCCTTTAAAATACTCAAAAACTAGATTACTTCTACTAATTTACTTATTTGTTTTATATTAATTTAAAAAATATCCTATGAGTTCATATTCTGATAAAATTCTCAAGAACCACCTAAAATTTTAATTTTCGTAGTCTGAGACTCATTTTCTAGTAAGAATCCCAACTAACATAATGGAGAGTATATGAATCATTTTACAGCTTTCATTAAATTTGACTTACTTCCATCAGGTCAAGAGGATATTCTTGTAATTTTCAAAGCAACAGATGGTTGTTTGTAATACCATAGAATTTCAGGGTAAATCACCGATTTTGTAATAGCGGGGCTATTTTCAACATTTAACAATTTCTTTTACGACTGACTAATGACTTTCAAGTCAAGGGAGCTCCCTGTAACTTTTGAACATTAATGGGTTTCATGTAATATCACTAAACCTCGGGGGTCTAATTATACAAAGGTTGAAACGATGATTCCAATTAGCTAGGCAGAACAAAAGGGATATTTTTGCATATATTTTTATTAAAGTTATTTCTCTCAATTATAAAATATTTTGTTAAGCTATAGAACTGATCGTATTGATTGGGAGGAAAGGAAAATAAAATTGATTGAATGAAACTGAAAATACAATTGTGCGGAAAATTATGAAAATGGATTTACAAAACAAGATACAAACCATGTATATATAGGGAACAAAGGCAGCTAATAACAAAACTAAACAAAAAGGACAATAGCAAATATAATCCTAAACTAGTGACAAATACAAAAGGGCATAGCAGATGAGAGGGACCAATGCACACAAGTCCCTCTCATTTTGAACTTTGAAGTACTATTGGATCAAGAAAAGAATAAGAAAAACTTATTTTTCAATATGCGTTTTTAATTAAGATCAAATAGGAGATGCATTTTTGTTTATAAAGAAACAAAGAGGCCAGTTCTTTCTTCTCAACAACCAAACATCTTTAGTGATCTCTTTCTAATCTAATAAACAAAGAGGCCAGTTTAAAGAACAAAATTAGTGTACTTAACAAATTGAAAGACTGATTAATTTATTAAAATACTAAAAAACTTCAATCTAATCTAAACATGACCAAGAGAAAGGAAAAGGCTACTACTAATTAGGAAGAGTTTTCATTCCAAGTAAAAACCGAAATAAGTTAAAGGCCTCAAAACTTTAGTTGTTCTAAATGTCTTTGCTTTTGTATGATAGTAGTAATGATGTAGATCACTACTTCCAACTAACAACTCATCTTCATTGATCATGAATACAGGCAACCTAAGTTTTCCATCAACAACATTAACCAAATCAATGGTGTATGCCTCTTCCCAAACTCCTTGATTGTAATCTTTTATCATCCAAACTCTTATTCTCCTCCCCCCATAACTAATATCGCATACGCTTAACTTATTCCCTAAACTCAACAAAGCCAAATCATGATCGCTTGATTCCGCAGCACGATCAATGTCTTGCCGCCATTGTTGGGTGCAAGGCACAATGCTAAACTTTTCGGTGTTTAAGTTCAAAGAAATAACGGCAACGTTTGTTTCAAAGAGCATATAATCAGACAACCAATGAAGAGTGTCATCTATGCACGAAGCCGGATTTAGAACTGGACACGGACATTTATCATTTATCGTCTTCCAACAACTACTACTACTACTACCAGAACTAGAAGATGTGCCAGTTTCTTCTAGTGAATATATCTCACAAGGTATCTTGCATGTATCCACATCCGACACTGAAGAAAATTGGGTGAAATAGGTATGCACCACTTTATATTCGTCCGTACGCGTTGAGTATCCAAAACCAAAAGATATATTAGTTCTGTTACTATGGTTAAATTCACATCGAGATGCCGGTGGCAGATGTAGAATTCGTTTAGTGGTAGGGTTGAATAAGTAGACCTTAGGATCATCTACTAAGGGTGTTAAGAAACAAGCTAATTCGAGTTGAGTAGGAATAACATAAGGTATAGCGCACCCAATATTTGGTGCAGCTGGAAGACTGAATTCGTCGAGAATATTTCCATGGGTATCTGCGGTTGTGAATCTGAATCCGCAGTCACCATCTACGAGGCGGTGGCAAAAGCTATACTCTATCGAGTCATGATGGCCGTTCACGTATGCAAAGCATAGATGTCGGCCTATGTTTGTTTTATACTCATGTCGCGTTTTGATGAACCAGGACTCGGAAATCAAGTGGTTCCATAGTTTACAAACACACTTGAATCTGAATAGAGGCTTGTTTCGAAGCCATTTTAGTATTTCGACTATCGCGTCGATCGGTAGACCGGTACCAGCAGACATCTTTTTCTTTTTATCAATGGAGACTTAAAATTTGTTGAATGATCTGTTACATTTTATATCTTCTATTTCAGTTACAAGGAGATAAACTTGAATCTTCATGTAACAATTCCAATATTGATGCAGATCTTGTTAAGATATGTTAGCAGAAAGAATTGGTCAAGATATATTAGTTAATCTCACGAGGATGAGAGGCAGGGGAGTTGAAGATTCTTCCTAAAAAGTAGTTATTGGGATTTGATATTTTGGATAAACATTTAATCATTTTCTCTGTTACCGTAAAAGTGCACACAAAATATATCAATTTTTTTTTGAATTTTTTTTAGACAACACGATGCACAAATAAAAATAGGCATAAAAAAAGTTGAACATGTTACAAAATAATATAATTAGGAATATTATTATAACTTTAAAGTATTATATGGATTTTAATAATTATAATAACCTCTTATTAACTTATATGAAAAATGATTTGATTGATCATGAAAAAGTTAGATATGACAGGCAATCTACTTCATGTAATATTGCATGGTGAACATACTAGTTAACATTTGACTATTGACTTTGTAATTTTGAATCTTGTCACCATGTATCATATATGATTTCAAGTCAATGCCGTATCATACAACGGCAAAATCCACATTACATGGCAAGAAAATAAGCTACCAGTTAGGAAAGAGTCCAATATCGATTCAACAAGGCTCATTAATCCCTCATAACATATATCATAAGTGACTTGAACATGTTCCTACAATTTGATTGGTGTGGGTACACTCTAGAGGCACTACACTTGGAGTGCTACTGTGAATCAAAAGAAGACCCAAGATTTCCACCACGAACCAGTGGTGAGGTAAATTGCATATCCCCTCTCTTGCTTTTGATTATTGTTTTATGCTTTAATCAACCTTTTCACATCTGTAAGATGGAATCGATTCATGGGATGTATGGCTACCTCAATTTTTTTTTTTTAAGATTCCGTACTGCCGTTGTTTTGACAACCGAGGTAACCCAATAGTAGTATAAGCGCCAATTCCATAATTCTTATGCGAAAAGGCTTCAACATAATTTAATATATGGATATTTGTGATAATTTTATTATGTGTGATGATTCTTTCTTGTTATAATATTGTCCTTGTTCGGGCAAAGTTGCGTAATTTGATTTGGGGCAAAAGTATAGTTTTCGATACTTTAAGGGCTTATTTGCAAATTGTGTTTTTTAAAAAACTGGACTGAAAATTAAATTTCTGATTCTGGAAAATTCTGGACTGTTTTTGTAATTTTTTGTACTCTTTGTATTTTTGGGTTGTTCTAGTAATTTCCAAAAGTTAAGGGACTGTTATGCAACGTAACTTCAGGGGTCTGTTTGCCAAAAATGAAAAAAATTCTGGATTTAAAATGTCTTTTTCAGTTCTCTGGCCAATTTAAAATTTTGGGCTGATTTGTATTTTCCAAAACTTTTGAGGTTAAAAATGTAAATTTTCATAAATTGAGGTGCCGAACTGCAAATTTCAAAAATTGAAAAATCCGAATATGTTTTTATGTATAAAAGTGCTTTGTTTATCCGCAAATTAGTTTTATTATAATTATTAGTGACTAATGTAAGAATCATAGGTTATTTTAAAATGTGTTCTAGAATAAGATAGAAATGCGTAAAAGTTGTTTGCTTGTTTCTTGCTCTACGTGAACTGTTTACGTGATTTTCTATTGTGCCGAGTCTTGACCCTAGGAAAAGATGTGATTGGTTTATTTAATTGTATGTTTTTTATTGGGCATGTGATCCTCAAGTTTTTGGGCCACTTTAAGCCTCCGTGATAAAATAGGGCCTTACTTGTAATAGTTTATGATGGAGGCCCATTATAAGTAAGGTGGAGTCCCAAGAAGAATTCAAAGTCATGTATGCACGATTATTAATGTATTAGCCTAGAAGGCTAGAACCATTAAGAACTCTTTTGATTGACCAATTGGTCAACATTATGGCTCAATGCTGGTCACATAAGAGGCTCCCGATCGAAAATATTTTGTGGTAGTATTCATGCTAGGTGTACGTTTTATTTTATTTATTGATTTGTTCTTTGCATGTATGTGATGCGCGCTAGTAATTAGATTGTAAATAAAAGATAAATCATAATTTATACGTTGAGATTTCGAGGAGAGTTAACTCTAAATTTCCGAACCATAAAACCCCTATTGAATTAAATATTAAGTTATATTGGGTAGATAAGAATGATATTTTAGAGATTCAAGCCTCCCATCAATAGGAACTATCATAAGTTGTCTACTTATCTATTAAGTATATATAGCAATAATCAAGATGTGATCCCAATATGTACATGACGTCGAGGTGACACTACTAAAAAAACTTAAAATTTCATCTGAATAATTGCAACAAAATTACATTGATCAGAAATTCGGGTGAAATTACAACAAACTTTTTGTTTTTATTGGAATTTTAGTTGAAATTGCAATCTAAAAAACTTCAATGTACCTAAAGGCGTACATAATTAGGGTGTATCATGAATATCATCATAAATTAGATGATATTATACCTTGAATCAATAACTTAATTATAAGCCACATTCAAGTACTTGGATTCAATAAGCATTATTAAAATTTTGAAAAACTACCTATTCACTTTTGATTTAATACAGTAAAATTAATCTTATCCATCGGACGTGTTCTAATATCTTATATGTTTTGCAGGCTTGGATTAATTTGGGTCATTATAATTTTTTATTTTCAAATCCATATCATTAACGCAACAATATAACTAGAGATTTTTTTGTGCAACGTTAATATATGACGTAATGCAATCAATTCAACATTGTTGCCAATACATAGAGTTGATGAAATTCTAACGCACCATTGATATTATTATTGTGGGAAAAGGTTCATATATACTTCGCTTATAACAATAAGGACATACATAGTTAATATTAATAAATATTGTTTGATTTTTTTTAGAAATAAGACTTTAATTTTTTTAGTTACTATTTTCTTAAATAGATAATATAAATTAATTTCACATTTAAGTTAAATTATATTTTTCGAAAATTAAAATTTTAATTTTGTAATGCCCCATAAATTAAGTAACATGTTTCAAAAGGTTCAGGGGTTAAAAAAATATTTTTTAAAGTTCAGGGGTCAAAGTGATATTTTTAAAAGTTCAGGGGTCAATGTGACATTTCATAAAATCATAAGGACCAAAAATACAATTTAAAAAAAATATTATTAAGGGCAGCAGGGACGTGCAGGTGGAGGAAAACATTTCCTCCACCCATGTTTTCTATTTCCACCATTTTTTTCTTTCTTTCCTTATCTCAATTACACCTACACATTTACACAACAAAACAAAAACAAAAGGGAAAAGAGAAAAGAGAGAGAGGGCCGAGAGTGATGGAAGGACAAAGGAAAAGAAAGAGAAAAGAAAGAAAAAAGAATGAGAGAAAGAAGAAGAAAAGAGGAGAAAAAAATATGATTCATTTCCTCATCTCCTTGTGGCTCTATAGTTAGGGATTGAAATTCTTGTTCCAATTTTAGGAATTGAATTTTGATTTTAGTTAGGTATTTTTGGAAGAACAGTTTGTCTCCATGTTTAATTGAGTTAACTAAAGGAATTGTTGGGGGGTTTCTTAAATTGTTATTTGATAGGAATATTGAATTCTTTCGTGCTTAGTTTTTATTGTTAATAAATTATTGGATTAAAGTAGAGTAAATTCCTTGTTCTCTTGGTAAAATAGGTTTGTTTGATTATTATTGAGTTCATGGGTTTGAATGAATCTATCGTTTTAGTTGAACTTTGAGTAAAACCTTTGGAGATTTTGACTTCCATTCTACTTTTAAGGTTTTATTTTTGATAAATAAGTGTTAGAAAATGAAGCTCAAATAATCAATGTAGGTTTATAAGAAAGAATCTTGATTGTTAAGAAAAGTTCAATTAAAATTTATGTCTTGAAATATTTGATAAACAAGTTTGGCTTATCTAATTAAAGTTTAGCTTGAATATTTCATAATTTCGGTGTTAAGATGTCAATTAAATGACCATATTTTACGGTATATATTTTATTGTGGATTTGAGATATAAGTTAGTAATATGATAATTAAGATATAAACTAATGAAGATCCTTGTGATTTTATATGAAAGTATCACAAAAGAGTTGTATATTGGAGATACTATTATGAGTTTTTAAACTACGCATTTATGAGTATGTTTGTTGCGATTGTTGCGACTAGGTGATGGTAATTGAGGCTATGTTAGTGATCGAGATCTAGATAAACCCTTTGGTGCATTTCAAGTTTGGAGACAACAATTGAATGACCCAGATGAGAGCTGTACTATACTTATGTTATGTGAATGAAATAGTTTATTTAATGCAGATTAATATATGGGTAGGTAATATTCGTTATATGTTTTGATTATGATAGTATAGAATTGTTGTAGTAGTAAGTCTGCGATGCTCCCATTTGATATTTATTTGAGTGCCATGATATTTCGAAATTGCTAGATTAACTATCTCTAATGTTAGTAATTGTATAGTTTATGTGAAATATGTAATGATGGTATTGCTCTTTTTTAAATGATTATTGTAGGTAAAGGGTGTGTATCTGTTCATAGTGAGTGATAGTGGTAGGTTCGGATAAATTTGGAATAAGTGGAGACTTGTCAGGTTGACTCCGAAGTCGATCATTATCTTGGTCTCGTATATCTTGGTATACGGGACGTAAATTGGCATCAATGCACTTAGTGAGGGATGGTAAGATTGGCCCCTTACCAGTAGTGATAGCGTGGGATTAAATATCCTTATAGTGAATCAGTGGTTATTGTGAATGTTTTCTTGTTTTCTTGAATGTGTGGTTATTTAAATAATTGATCAAGTGTGATTAAATATCCTTATAGTGAATCAGTGGTTATTTTGAGTGTTTTTTTTGAATGTGTGGTTATTTAAATAATTGATCAAGTGGGATTAAATATCCTTATAGTGAATGAGCAGTTACTTTGAATGTTTTCTTGTTTTCTTGAATGTGTGGTTATTTAAATAATTGATAAAGTGGGATTAAATATCCTTATAGTGAATGAGTGGCTATTTAAATAATTTATCAATGTGAAAGATGTGTTATTAAATGTTTAATTCATTGTATATTTGTTTTTCATAACAAATCTTTTAGCAAGTGCATAAAATTCACTTATGCACTTGCACCAGCCTCATTAAGTTGATTTATTCAACTTACGCTTTTAAATTATTACTTTTCAGAGTTACAGGAAAGCGAGGATGTCGAGAAGGGATTCGTATCTTGAATGGTCTCGTGCTCTGATATCTTTTGAACTAATATTCGTTCTAGTTAGGTATCAATTTGTTGTCGGATAGTCTTTAGATTAGATGTAGCATTGAAGTGAATTTTGATCCATTCCAAGTTGACTTGTACTCAATCAAATTTTAAGTCTAAGTTGCTTTATATTAAATTGTAGTATATTTAGTATTTTTTTGGGTCGCAGCAACTTGAGGAGGGCCATTTCGGGTCAATCTCGGGTTGGGCTGTTACAAATCAAATATAATTACAATTAAAAATTAAAAACATCTTCTTTCATGTGTATTTTATTACTACGAATATTTTATATATTACTATTTCCAATTTAAGTATTTATTCGTTGATCTTACTACTAACTTTTTTTATAATATAAATCAAGCAAAATCACATATATAATTTGACTATTTACCAAGTAAATTCAAAATTTTCATCTATTTTAGATATAGTTTGTCACTATTTTTATATTATAGGCTTTTCATTATAACATTACAAAAAATTAATTGTTATTTGATGTAAGATTATTTAACTACAAATTATTTATCATGAAATAATCTCACATAATTTCAAACGTGTTTATCATAGTTATCATACACTAAACATGCTTTCATTTTTAATTTTTGTGCGTGTGATTAAATGAGTATGATGTTCTTTTTCTTTCTTATTCACTGTACTTTTATTTTAATTTTTTTTAATCAAAGGTGTTTGTCCCATAAAGAATGGAATGACGAAAAGTATTCAAAGGGAAAAGAATATGCTAAAAACAAAAAATGGAAAAATAAGATAAGTCACATGTTCAGAAGTTTGTCAAAGTTCTAGTAATGTCCTTAAAAAAATGCATGATAACACCCAGTCACATATGGGAAAGGGCTATTAAAGAACTCGACATTATAAGAGTGATTTGCATTTTTAGAGCTTATTATTAATTTTGTTGCATAGTAGGTTAAGTTAGCCTCTTTATCTCAGCAACATCTTGAAGTGCCAAGAAGGCGTGATGTCGGGCCCAACATTTGGCATGCCCGAGATTTCTGGACACCCATACCAAAAGATATGGAATATGGCCAATGGGGCACGACCAGTGTTTTCAAAGTCGGACAGGGTGCAGCCGAAAGTCTCACTGGTTATTGATTTGAGCGGGTAAGACCATTGATTCAACCGGTGTAACGTCCTTATTATGCAATATTTATAACTATTTTTCAATCCATTTAAAATACAATTATAATATAAATAATTGTCATTTTTTGTCAAAAAAAATAAAATTGTTTCTTGCAAAAAAAATTGTCTCAAAAATCACAATCAATGTCAAAAACATTAATTTTTAAGTAACTAAACAACAAAATTCAAAATTCATTTTACCAATGTACAAAACATAGACCAAAGTCACTATCAATGTCAAAAATATAAATTCCAATTATTCTTCAAGGCTTCAAACATCCAAAACATGATAGCAAGACTCGAAAATTAACTGACCAATTTCTAAAACAGACCAAATAACCACACAAAGAAACAATAATGTCTCAAAACGAAAAAGCTAAAATTCATGGAATTTTTTGAAGGTAAGACTATAAATACATCATCTTCATCAAGTGAATAATTTAAAAATCTAAGCTTAAAACTATTATAATACATAATCCATCTTTAAATCATAAATTAGAGTAACAAGAAGCACAAACATCTGAAAAGGCAATGAAGGAAAGCATCAATTGTAAGCTTAGTTAGAACTTATCAACAAATAGAGTATTGAATTGACTGTAAAACTAATAAATATTAATTCAAATTTAAACTTGTAAATTTAATCCTATTACATTTCAAACAAGAGTTTTCTTTTTTCCTCTCAACTAAAAAAACCTCATTGGCGCCAAGCGTGAGGGAACCCCCCGCGGTGTACGAAATAAATTTTGTAGTTGAGTAAAGATTTTTTTTTCCTCCCCACATGGATAATAGGCGTAATTCGTCTAGGAAAAAAAACGAAAAGAGTAGGCTAGTAAGAAATAGAAAATGAAAAAACCTCTAAATTTTAGACAATTAAAAGTTACCTAAAAATTAATGTGAGGAAATCAATTGGGAGAAGATTAAATAAGTCCGATGTTTAGATTAGTTTCTCAGTCTCAACTCTAAAAAACATCATAATTATGTTATTTTTTGTAAAGAAATCCAAAGCTTAGATGGAGAAGGAAATGAGTGGAGAAGAAAGGCAAAAGTAAGAGCCCTTCAAGTTATGGATTTTTTTTTTGGGCCTTTAATTGAACCGTTGGTGCACTTGAACCTATATGCTTCACTGGTTTTACGGGTTCGGATCGATTTTGGCAAGTTCGAAATGGTTAATTATCAAGGTGGTTATGAGGGGCCAGCCGGATAGGAGAAAGGTCCAATTAGAGATTAAATCGGGCAAACTGGACAGTCCAGTCCAATTTTAAAAACACTTGGCACGACATGTATGGATGATTCATGCCGACATAAGCCTAACTTAAGCAAAACGTGATGTGGCTTAGGAGAACAAAGATGCAAAGAAGTTTTACAATATGTGGCCCAATGATGACTTAATCGACTAGGCAAGTGGCCTAGTTGGCTCAAAGTGTGACCGAGGAACCAAGCTAACAACACAATCGGCTAAACAGGTGCCCAACTAACCAACCAAAAGACACACCAACAACAACACTTCTCACACATCATGGACCGACCACCCTTCAAGCCATGACCCTTTCCAACATCTAGCAATATCTTAACCAAACAACCAACATTAGCCAACTAAATATCAAGTAATGGCTCAACAGTTCAGAATTCCACTGCCCATTAGTCGGCTAGGTCACAACCAAGCAATTTGCCGCAAGCCACACCACAATCGGACACTCATCCAGGCCATTGTCTGGCCAGTCGACCAAGTATGGTGTTGGCCCAACAACGTTGCAACTCATATGGAGGTTTCTTTGCATTGTTTAGACTATTGTACATAGTGTAGATTTTTTTTCTTTTATTGCGTAGATGTTTCTTTGTAACATTTCTAGATTTATGTAGATACTTCACTCTTAGTATTTAGATCTAAATGATCTCAACCAACAATTAAAGATGTTGAGTTATATAAATAAGGGTCTTCGTTTCATTTGTAACCGTCCAACGATATATACTTTTAACTGAAAACTCATTAGTAGTATAAAATGATTTAGACCCCAACATTTGAACAATAGTTGTTGAGCCGAGCCAAAGTTCATAATTTTTTAATGTCAGTTTGAAGTGATATAAGACCAAAATGCATGATTGTTAATAATAAACTTATTCACTTTCCTAGGTGATAAATCAAAAACTAAATTCTAAATGCATGCAATTACCTCCTTAAATAACCACCACTAAATATATCTGGATTAACGTAGATAATCCTTGTTCCAGCCATACTGAAAATTCTTAATTACAAATCTTCTTTTTGATCCTCATATGTTAAATTTTGAATTTCTTAGATTTGAAGTCCTCGTCGGAATTTAACTTGGATTAAAAAATTTATTGTAGGGCGAATGGATAAATTGCAGTCATGTAACGATGATTCCAGAATCCATAAACGAAATTTTTCTCCTCATGGACAAAAAGGAACCTTAAAAAAAAATTAGAATTATGAATGCATGTGAGCACGCACTTAGCGAAAAAACTAAGGCAGATGATGTATTATTATGTCAATAATGTCAAATTACGCACAACGTGAGTGTGTATAATCCCATTTTTTCGGATGTTTTCAAATACAAGTTACCCGCCATGGTCCCAACGGGACAACATTGAAATTTCCTTCAGTGAACTTATAAAAGCTCAACGTGATTATATTCAGTCGATCACCGTGTTTTTCAGCCTTTTGCAAATAGGAAACTACCTGCTTCACAAAACCCCATTTCATTCGCTTTATGAAAAATGGCAGGCTGCTATCGGTTCTGCTCCCGACTAAGTAGCATCTGACCGCATGGAAAGGTTCTTAACAGTGATCCATGCCATTGGAGCACAACAAGCAGAAGAAAATAAACAAAAGAGTAAATCAGAATTTGCACACAAAGAACTTCAGAAGAAGATCGAGGAGCTTAAATTATTAGAGTACAAACATGCCCTCAAGATTAGATAGGAAAGAGCGAAGGTAGATATTTTAAGGGCAAATGCAGATAATTAAAAAGGTAAATATGTAACATCAGTAAGTGTGACGAGGGAGATCACAGTGAACAATTTGCAAATGGGGTTAGCACATGTGTTTCAAGCAATGACTAACTTTGCAAAAGAGTATGCACGAGTACTTGAAGATGTGGCCAAGAGCACTGATGTCTGAATTTGAACATGATATTGACTTGAAAGAGATGCATATAACGTGAATATGATATTGCCAAGAAGAAGCATATATTGTAGTGTGGTTATTTTTAGAGTTATAGAAGTAAGTATTACTTTTAGATATCTGCATTCCTGGTAGAGCATACAGTGTAAATGGATGATTTTGGATTTCAAGAAAATAGAGTTTGTAATATTTCTGTGTAGTTCATTAGAAACTCTATTTTCATTATTTTGTAATATTCATTAGGAACTTTATTTTCATTAAATAAAAAATACATTGGAGAAATAGCAGTAGATTATTTTGTTCACGTATCTTCCAATTATATTTCGGTTCAACCTGAGATAACATATCATTATGCAGATCAAGGTCTGTATATTGCATGATTGTTTAATACATCATTTTGTTTTATGGTTATATAATTTGATGTCAGTACATTTATATATATTTATATAATTGCAGGTGTTAATTAATCAAACTACTTGTCCTTTGGATGGATTTAGAGTTCTTGCATTTGGTATTTGTTTTTGGTATTTGTTGAGGCGGAAAAAAAATTCTACTTTTTTTACTCTGTTGTTTAAATGCTAATATCTAAGTATTGTATTTATATTCTTCAGCTATTTTTTCATTCTTGTTTCTATATATATTGTTTCTTCCGGATAATTAGCACAAAGCTCTGCTTGTTAATCTTCTTTGTTAGGATCTTTGCTTTCACTTATGTCTTTGTCTAATGCCGTCTAATTTGAATGTGTGCAAGGATATGATTGTTGAGAATTGCTAAAAATGATATTGACATATCCATAAAATGAAAAAGAAAACATATAGACATCAAATTAATATTAACAGCTAAGCAAGTCACATTGATTCCCAGAGATATCAAAGCATTATCTTGAGGAACTTTAATTTGTGTTTTACATGTTTGAGTTCATAAAAGAACATTATGGAAATATTCTAATGATGTTTTATATGTATGATGATAGGTATAATTTACTACGAGTCAACATAAAGTCAACGAAGTCAGATAAATGTCAATACTCTATATATATGGTACAAGAATATAACTCTTTTAACACCCCCCTCCAAATCATGAACAAACGCCAACTTGCGGTTTGAAACATGATCAAAGAAAATGCCATGTAAATATAGTCGCTCTCGGATGCCCATATTCATGACGCATTAGATTCATCTGTCCACATACAAGTACTTCAACCTCATAATAAAACACCGAGATATGCATAAGAATGGCTTGATATTCTTATGCGTAAGTACGATCCCACTCTCCCACATCAGCGCAAATATTCGACGTTGAAATGTATGGTCCATCATCAGATGGCTGCGACTCCATGATCTTCTCCGCAACTAGCTTTCCAAGCTCATGATTTCCATGCACTTTGCAACATGCAAGCAAAGTTTCCCAAATTAGAATATCAAGCTCTGTATGCATGTTCATGATAATTAGGGCATATCATGAATATCATCATCAAATTAGATGACAATACACCTTGAATCAATAACTTAATTATAAGCCACATTCGAGTACTTGGATTCAATAAGCATTATTAAAATTTTGAAAATCTACCTCTTCACTTTCGATTTAATACAGTAAAATTAATCTTATCCATCAGACATGTTCTAATATCGTGTAAGTTTTGCACGCCTGGATTAATTTGGGTCATTATAATTCTTTATTTTCAAATCTATATCATTAACGCAACAATATAACTAGAGATTGCTTTGTGCAACGATTATATATGACGTGATGCAGTCAATTCAATATTGTTGACAATACATAGAGTTGATGAAATTCTAGCGCACCATAAATATTATTATTGTGGAAAAAGGTTCATATATACTTCGCTTATAACAATAAGGACATGCATAGTTAATATTAATAAATATTGTGTGATTTTTTTTAGAAATAAGACTTTAATTTTTTTTTAGTTACTATTTTCTTCAAATTAAAATTTTTAACTATGTATTTTTTGAAAACATCTTCTTTCATGTGTATTTTATTAAAATTAAATAAATATAATTTCATGTGTATAACTAAATTAAAATTTTAATTTTAATTTCAAATCAAATATAATTACAATTAAAAATTAAAAACATCTTCTTTCATGTGTATTTTATTACTACGAATATTTTATATATTACTATTTCCAATTTAAGTATTTATTCGTTGATCTTACTACTAACTTTTTTTATAATATAAATCAAGCAAAATCACATATATAATTTGACTATTTACCAAGTAAATTCAAAATTTTCATCTATTTTAGATATAGTTTGTCACTATTTTTATATTATAGGCTTTTCATTATAACATTACAAAAAATTAGTTGTTATTTGATGTAAGATTATTTAACTACAAATTATTTATCATGAAATAATCTCACATAATTTCAAACGTGTTTATCATAGTTATCATACACTAAACATGCTTTCATTTTTAATTTTTGTGTGTGTGATTAAATGAGTATGATGTTCTTTTTCTTTCTTATTTACTGTACTTTTATTTTAATTTTTGTTCATCAAAGGTGTTTGTCCCATTTGTCAAAGAATGGAATGCCAAAAGTATTCAAATGGAAAATAATATGCTAAAAACATAAAAATGAAAAAAATAAGATAAGTCACATGTTCAGAAGTTTGTCAAAGTTCAAGTAACGTCCTTAAAAAAAAGCATGATAACACCAGTCACATGTGGAAAAGGGTCATCAAAGAACTCGACATTATAAGAGTGATTTAAATTTTAGAGCTCATTATCAATATTGTTGCATAGTTAGTTAAGTTGGCCTCTTTATCTCAACAACATTTTGAAGTGCCAAGAAGGCATGATGTTGCGCCTTAACATTTGGCATGCTCGAGATTTTTGGACACACATACCAAAATATATGGAAAATGGCCAATGGGGCATGGCCAGTGTTTTCAAAAGCGGACCGGGTGTAGTCGGAAGCCTCACTGGTTACTGTTTCGATCGTATAAGACCATTGATTCAACCGGTGTAACGTCCTTATTATGCAATATTTATAATTATGTTTCAATCCATCTAAAATACAATTATAATTTAAATAATTGTCATTTTTTGTCAAAAAAAAATCAAATTGTTTCATGCAAAAAAAATATTGTCTCAAAAATCACAATCAATGTCAAAAACATTAATTTTAAAGTATCAAGGATTCCAACATACAAAACAAAACAACAAAATTCAAAAAAATCGTTTCACCAATGTATAAAACATGGACCAAAGTCATTATCAATGTCAAAAACATAAATTCCAAGTATTCTTCAAGGCTTCAAACATCCAAAAATGACAAGAAGACTCAAAACTTAACTAACCAATATCTAAAACAGACCAAATAACCACAAAAAAAAAAAATAATGTCTCAAAATGAAAAAACTAAAATTCATGGAATTTTTTGAAGGTAAGACTATAAAATACATTATCTTCATCAATTGAATAATTTAAAAATCTAAGCTTAAAACTATTATAATACATAATTCATCTTCAAATCATAAATTAGAGTAACAAGAAGTACAAACATCTGAAAAAGCAATGAAGGAAAGCATCAATTGTAAGCTTAGTTAGAACTTATCAACAAATAGAGTAGAATTGACTTCAAAACTAATAAATATTAATTCAAATTCAAACTTGTAAATTTAATCCTATTGCATCTCAAACAAGAGTTTTCTTTTTTTCTCTCAACTAAAAAAACCTCATTGGCGCAAAGCTTGAAGGAACCTCCCCGCCGTGTATTATGTAGCTGAGTAAAGACGTTTTTTTTGCTCCCCTCATGGATAATAGGCGTAATTCGTTTATGAAATGAAAGGGTATAAAAAATGAAAAGAATAGGCTACTAAGAAATAGAAAATGAAAAAACCTCTACATTTTAGACCATTAAAAGTTACATAAAAATTAATGTGAGGAAATCAATTGGGAGAAGATTAAAGAAATACACCGATGTTTAGATTAGTTTCTTAGTCTCAACTCTAAAAAACAACATAATTTTGTTATTTTTTGTAAAGAAATCCAAAGTATAGATGGAGAAGGAAATGAGTGGAGAAGAAAGGCAAAAGCATGAGCCCTTCAAGATATGGATTTTTTTTAGGGCCTTGAATTGAACCGTTGGTGCACTTGAACCAATATGCTTCACTGGATTTACGGGTTCAGATCGATTTTGGCCAGTTCAAAATGGTTAACTATCAAGGTGGTTATGAGGGGCCAGCCGGATAGGAGAAAGGTCCAATTAGAGATTAAACCGGGCAAACTGGACAGTCCAGTCCAATTTTAAAAACACTTGGCACGACATGTATGGATGATTCATGCCGACATAAGCCTAACTTAAGCGGAACGTGATGTGGCTTAGGAGAACAAAGATGCAAAGCAGTTTTACAATATGTGGCCCAATGATGACTTAATTGACTAGGCAAGTGGCCTAGTTGGCTCAACGTGTGACCGAGGAACCAAGCTACAACACAATCGGCTAAACAGGTGCCCAACTAACCAACCAAAAGACACACCAACAACACTTCTCACAGATCATGGTCCGACCACCAATCAAGCCATGACCCTATCCAACATCTAGCAATGGCTTAACCAAACAACCAACATTAGCCAACTAAATATCAAGTCATGGCTCAACAGTTCATAATTCCACTGCCCATTAGTCGGCCAGGTCACAACCAAGCAATCTGCCACAAGCCACCCCACAATCGGACCCTTATCCAGGCCATTGTTTGGCCAGTCGACCAAGTATGGTGTTGGCCTGACAACGTGGCAACTCATATGGAGGTTTCTTTGCATTTTTTAGACTCTTGTGCATCGTGTTTTCTTTTATTGAGTAGGTGTTTTTTGGTAGCATTTCTAGAATTATGTAGATACTTCACTCTTAATATTTAGATCTAAATGATCTCAACCAACAATTAAAGATGTTGAGTTATACAAATAAGGGTTTTCATTTCATTTGTAACCGTCCAACGATATATACTTTTAACCGAAAACTCATTTAGTAGTTTAAAATGATTTAAACCTCAACATTTGAACAATAGTTGTTGAACCGAGCCAAAGTTCATAATTTTTTAATGTCAATTTGAAATGACATAAGACCAAAATGCATTATTGTTAATAATAACCTTATTCACTTTCCTAGGTGATAAATCAGAAAACTTTAAATGTATGCAATTACCTCCTTAAATGACCACCATTAAATATATCTGGATTAATGTATATAATCCTTGTTCCTGCCATATTGAAAATGCTTAATTACAAATCTTCTTCTTGATCCTCATATGTTAAATTTTGAAGTTCTTGGATTTGAAGTCCTCGTCGGAATTTAACTTGGATTAAAATTTTTATTAAAGATGACTGAGACAAATTGCAATCATGTAACGATGATTCCAGAATCCATAAACGAAAATTTTCTCCTTATGGACAAAAACGAACCTACAAAAAAAATTAGGATTAAGAATTCCCGGGAGCACGCACTTAGTGAAAAAACTAAGGCAGATGATGTATCATTCTGTCAATAATGTCAAATTACGCGCAACATGACCCGAGTGTGTATAGTCCCACTTTTTCGGATGTTCTTATAATACTAGTTAACCGCCATGGTCCCAACGGGACAAAATTGAAATTTCCCATCGACTACGAAGAGAAAGAAGTGGAACTTACAGACATGATTGTCAATTTCACGACCCTGAAATCCGAACCTGTGCATAAATTCAACCACCTTCATTTGGGGGATAGACTTGATATGACGTGTACCTCTGTAAGTGGGCATATCGAGGAATACTCATTCACTAATGAGAAACTCATTTGTAGGGTTTTCGATTTTAAGGTTATATGGTTTAGGAACAATGAGAGGGAAGAGTAGAGAGTTGATAGGGGACAAAAGAGAGATAACATGATACTGGAAAACGAAAAATCTGGTGAATTTAACTTTACCTAATTTGCATCATAGGTAAGAAAATTAAAAGTTCAAACATAAATTTCTCTAATTTACTAAATATTTATTGTATTTCGTATAAGCAAGAAAATGCAAGTAAAAAGGAATAGGAAAAAAAAGGCAAGGAAAATGAAAATGGCAGCATCTGCAGTAATAACTATAACAAATAAAATATCAAGTTTAAAAATTTATTAAACATGAAATAATTGTACAAATTCAAGGTTTAATGTAAATGAGTACAATCTCTAATTACCCTCTGATTCTAATCTCCATATAATGTATTTGTTGAAGCTTCATACATAACTCCACCCCAGCTCCTTCTTTTTCGCTCCGATTTCCTTCATCGATCCTCTGATTTTCAGTACACGACCCCACTCTCCCACATTAGCACAGATATTCGACAGTGAAATGTATGCTCCAACATCAGACGGCTGTGACTCCATGATCTTCTCAGCAGCTACCTTCCCAAGATTATGATTACCGTGCAATTTGCAACATGCAAGGAAAGTTTCTCAAATTAGAATATCAGGCTCTATATGCATGTTCATGATAAACCTCTCAGCCTCTTCGAATCTTCCTGCACGACCAAGAAGATTAACCAAACATGTGTAATGTTTGTGACAAGGCTCAATCCCGTAGTATTTAATCAACGAATTAAAATGAGCTTCCTACAGAGGATTCTGATTCTAATCCGAGTTTTATGATATGTGCATGCAACTAAATACCAATGGCTGATTTATCCGAAGATGCAAGTACCCCAAGTATAGATGAAATTGTGAACTCGTCAATACTCATACCAAAGAGAAGCATGTCATGGAAAAGCTCAAGAGCTTCATGGATGAGCCCCCTTTGGCAAAACCCCGAGATCAACGTGGAAAAAGACACCTCATCTTTGAATTGAATCATGTGAAACACAATTATGGCTGAGCTTAGATCACCACATTTTGAGTACATATTCACTAGGCCCCCACCAATGCTATGCTCGTGAAAGCCACACATAATTTAGTACCCATGAATTTCTCTACCCAGCTTAATGGATTTAAGTGCAGAACAAGCCATAAGAACAGCAGTTAAGCTCATTTCATCGATTGTGTTTTCTTTAAACATATCTCTAAACATATGAACGGCCTTATCTGCACACCCGTGTTCTGCAAAACTAGCAATCATAGAGGTTCATGAGACATTATCTTTCATTTCAAGTTGCTCAAAGGATTTATAAGACTCCTCTAACTCGCCAAATTTTGAGTACATAGTTAAAATAGAACTGCCAACAGAAACATCCGACACCAAACCAAATTTAAGAGTATAGACATGTAACTGTCTCCCTAAAGTTAGACTATCTATTATGCTTAAGATACTGGAAGTACTGAATTGATCAGTTGCAATGCCTAGCTCTAGCATTCCCTTAAATAAAGTAATTGCTTTCTCATAAACGTTGTTCTGAGCATATGCGGAAATCATATTGTTCCAAATACCTACCTGCTTCAGATCATGTGTTTCGGAAAATGCCAATTCAGATGAGTCAATGCCTCCTACTTTTGAGTACATTGTTATTAAAGATGCTTTTACCACTGACTTTGAACAGAAACCAATCTTTAAAACCAAGCAATGGATCTGCGTGGCTTCCTTAAACATAGCAGATATAGCACATGCTGCAAGCAAACTTGAGACTGTGTAGTGGTTCATGTCCACACCCATTTTTCGCATTTCATCAAGGACCAAAACAGTAGAAGATAAATCACCCTTATGAGCAAAACTAGAGATGATGGCAGTCTGTTGCGTTCCAAATACTAATACGCAAACACGCAAGTATACAGTCGTTACAAGTAATATAAAACGATAAGTACAAACCGAGTATCGAATCCCAACGAATGGGTAAAAGGTGGGAATAAACGAATCAATCGACAACTTATCTCATCTAAGAACGCTTGATACAAAAGGATCGAACCCAAATATTGATAAGGGTGATTTTATTTAACTACGAGCGGTAAAGTAAATCTAACTACGAAAGCAAGTAAATGGGGAGTTAACTATGCGTTAAGGAGGATTCATAAGAGATTAGTTAAAGCAGATAAATCATGCAGTTGTTAGGTTAGCTATGCAAACAATCCTAGATTTAGTTGTTGTTTGTGAGTTCAAATTAATTAAGTCTCCCTGTCGGTTTGACTTAACTCTACCAATCTACCCAAACTCTCCATCTCCGGATCAATAACGAGCATCGCTGTCAACCGATGCTCAAAGGAAAGTCCGAACCCAAAAGAGGATTCTAAGGCGTACCGTTGTCACCCGGGACCTAAAACTAACCCGAATTCCCGAATAAAGAGAATCTAAGTTATTTGATGCATTTACGGACGAACCCATTATACAAACACGGACCAAACTAGGTATATGACTATCCTAGGTTGAAATCCACAAATCGTCAGTCGCCTAACCTATGTCTAGGTTGCATTAAATGTAGATGGCCAAAAGTGCGATAAAACAATAAACCCAACAAATCAAACATACCCCAACATCAAACATAACTAATCAAACGATAACAATGACTCGACAATTAATATATTATGCTCGTGCTTGCTATTCAAGGATTCACTGATGTTCGTATGTATCTTTCGATAGCATACCAACCTATCGAATTAAACTAATCCAATTTACGTATAAACGGAATAAAATCTAATCGATGTCATTTAAACTCAAACCTTAAACGAATATGAAACGACATAGGTATATGTCTATCCTAAAATCGAATCACAATCCAAATTCATAATCAAATCCTCAAAATCACTAAATATAGCAATCAAGAATCAATAATTTTCATCTCCAAAGGTTGTTAAACCACAAGACGAACAATAAACACGGAATCGGATTAACGAACACAAATAAGCACCATACTAATCATCAAGACATCATTTAAACAAAAAATAACATAAATATATATAAATCCGGAGAATTCAAATCCACAATCATTCATCCAAAAAGGAAATAACAATATTCATCTCCTAATCATATATAACTAAGAAATGGAAAGAAATCACCTAATCGAAATGGAATCGAGACAAGGATTCTCCTCCCTTTAATCACCACATAATCACTCCCCAAGGGTGGTGATTAACTCACCCCCTTGGTGGAGCCTTCAAATACAAGAAAAAGAAAGAAAAAATAAAGAGAAAAAGTTGAGGGAGGCAAAGAGATAAAGGGAGGCAAAGAGAGAAAGATTGATGAAGAAGTGTCCAAGTTGGTCTCTTGTCTTGCCCTAATAGCCCCCTATGAGAAAACCCGAAAATACCCCTCGAAAATGCGGAGACTTTGCTGATATTTCGCGCCAGCAGCAGGACCTCGCCGCGGCGAGGTTTGTGCCGTAGGCTGGCTGCAGATTTTCTGCTCTGCCGCACTTTCTTCCGAGCAGCATATATTTTGACTCCGAACTCCGATTGCGGATCCGTAAAGTCCGTAGTGTAGCTAACTCACTCATATACGACATATCCAAAATTCAGCTCATTTGGATCATCTATGAAATATTTATGCATGTTCTAGTGAGCAGCTATCTACGTTCTTCCATGTTTTTGACTTCGGTTCTTCATTCCTTTGAAGCCCTTTTTTACATCTCCCTACAAAAACACACAAAACAACATCAAAACACACAAACAACAACCAAAACACACAAATGTCCAACAAAGGACCAAAAACGCAAAAGAACACGAAAACAAGCAAAAGCACACAAAACTCTAATCAAAGCAAGATATTTTGGGCTTAAAGAGATAGACAATAACGACGTTCTAACGGCATTATCACAGTCCAAGAGACGACATTGCACAAGGGCATTAGCTTCAATTGCTTCATAGCATCACACATAGCTCCACATTTGGCATATAAATCAACAGTAGCAGTGCCCACAAAAACATCATCTCCTGCACCACTTTTGATCACCCACCCTTAAATACTTTTCCCCAAGTTAGTTCCTCAAGTGCAGCACAAGCGGTCAAAGCACTCGAAACACGAAGGAATTTGGGATTAATGAGCCATGACTACACATTCGACTGAAAGTTTCCAAAGCAACCCAGTTTTTGTCATTCTTAACAGCTCCGGTTACCACAGCATTCCAACAAACTACGTTGTCACTATGAACATCGTATAACACCCTCAAAGCATCATCCATTCTACAACTCCTTGAGAACGAATATATCATTCCAGCCCTTACATAACCATTTGTAAAGAACCCGTTCTCCAAAGCACTGCAAGCAAAAAGAACACTGCCATAACTAAACTCATCTATACCTACCCTCTGTCTATACAGTTGACAACTCTCCAAGAATCATCGAAAAGAGAATTTTTTTACATCCCAGGATCAGGAAATTCCACGTCACTAAATTCGGTTCAGGTATTTCTTCAAACAGGTGGAATGCACAATTCATGCGACTGATTTCCTAGTAAGAGTCAAGCAAATTGTTGGAGGCAACGATGTTAGAATGCAATACGCCGGTTTTTAGTAAAATGGCATGAACTAATTTGGTTTCTTGGAGTGTTAAACCTCTTAAATTGTTTGGGCTAGTGAACAAGTTAAGTGGGTTGAGCTTACTACTGTGATTTTCGCCATAATCGACTGAGGGGAATTCAATTAATGCAGCAGGGGAAATGAATTTACGGCTTAAACATGATAAAGTTTTGTTCTTCAAGGGGTGAAATATGAAGACATTCATTTGGATTCAGGGATGAGTGAGAGATTTAATTTTCTTGAGGCGCAAAATTTTAAAATAAGGCTATTCTGGTGTTCATTGTTTCAGAATGCATTGTTAAATTTTCAGAGGTTGTGTGTTCAGAATGTACACTTTTGTGGGAAAATCAAGACTGTAAAATCTTTAAAATGGTGATGTAGTTTTTTTTTTTTAAGTATGTTTATATTGACATGACTCATGAGTAATTGCATTTTTCACCCTCTTATAAGCCGACTTTTGCATATTTGTTCCTCTTAAATTTTTTATAGCAGATGTATCCATCTTAATCAGTGTAGTTAGGAGTGTAAACGAACCTAGTAGTATCGCAAGACACATTATTCAAGTTTGGTCTGAATTTTATCGAGCTTGAAATTTTGTGTTTGAGTTTGGTTTGATTTTTAACGAACCGAGTTCAAACGAGCTTATATCGAACAAGCTCGAGCAGAGTATCGAGTAGCTTGATATTTTATGTGTTTTTTCAATTTTTAGCTTATCGAGTCGAGCTTTAAAAGTTATCAAATGAAAAATCTTGTTCAAGCTTATTAGATTTGTTTTACGAACCAAGCTCAAACGAGCTTTTTTTTTAATGAGCTGGAGCCTAGTATCGAATAGATTGATTTGATTTTCAGCCTTAAGTGTAGTTTATCATCTTTTCAGCAATTTCACGGCGAAGACGGTCAGACGTTCAAAGCACGTTCATTATTTGAAGGTCTAATATTATGTGAAGAGACAAAAATACCATCCAAGTCATGCACGTGAGGCAGTCTTCGCCAGGGGCGGGCCTAGGATGACATGGTTGGGGGGGCCTATCTTTATATATTAATGAGAAAAAAAATAACAACACAACATAATAGATTACCAAAAAGAATTGTTTTAATCTTACATGGATAAATTATATAAGATGCACACAATGTTCATTTATATTATAATTTTTTTTATATGATAAGTATCAAATTATCAATAATTATTTTCATATATAATGTAACTATCATGCAGGATACTATTCAATATTATTCAACTAGTATAAATGTGTTACTTACATTAATTTATAGTACATACATACTAAAAAGATTAATGGAAAAAAAATATATTTATTAAAAGGGGATCATGTGGAATTCGTCTATTTGATTTTGTAATATTTAGCCAAAATCTTCTAATGAGTCATAATATGATTATTTAATTTGATCATATATACATAGACATATTTGTTGTATTTTCAATGATAAAAACTAATACAACAAGAACCAAAGGGTAAAAAAAGAAAAATCAAAACCTTGGGGCCCCCAACCATGAATATAGATCCGCCCCCGATCTTCGCCGTGTAATAACCGAAAAAAAGAATTGTTACACCCTAAATTGATAAGAGGAATGCATCTACTAAAATTTTTAGTAGGACGAATATGCAAAATACGGTCATAAAGAAGATTAAAATTGTAATTCAATATATTGACATTGTATTCATATGGTTGAGGTGGTCTATGTCCTATCACTCGATCTAATGTAATAAATTATAAGTAAAATAATTGAATAAAGTTATAAAAGCATTATATTCTAATCAAATGAATATTTAATTTGTTCATTTAATTAAGTAATCGCCCCAGTGTTATCTTTCGTTCTTAGATCACGTGTCTTCCCTTTGATGCTATCACAATTGATGTTGGATTTTGGATAAACTTTTTGATGCCATTTTTGTGAAGTCTTTGTCTTTGATGTCATTAATAAACTCAAACTCCTTTTTCTTTAAAAATTGTTCATCTCCAGTTAATTACCCTCGAGGTACTTCACGACTTCATAAATTCATAATCACCCCCTAGAAGAACGAAACTTAATAAATTTTGCTTTACTTGAGAGTCCATCAATTTATTTTCCCTTGAAGTTCGTTGATCCTAGTTCGAAATTGAAACTCCATGAGCGATAATCAGTGACGTAGTCAGAAAATTATTTTATCGGCATCATTGTAATACTAGAGATTACATTGAATTATTTGAATACAAAAGAAATACTCAAAAAGAAACTTCAATACAACAAAACAAGAGTACCCATGATTGTATTAAAATCATTACACTTAATCCCCCTTGAAGCTTCCAGTGGAACATTCACCGCAAAATCGTCACATGTTGCGCATGTCTATTTTTAAAAGGGTAAAATAGACATTTTGTCCTTTCCAAATTACAATATAGATTAGGTCAACTTTGGCTATTTACATCATTCTCTCAAAACTATTTTTGAAAAGAGAAAAATAGGATTCCGCTACAGCTGTTCAATTCAATATTGTCTGCAAAGTGGTGCATGGAGGGTGGGTGGTCATTTAAAAGTTGGATGTTCTAATGTTTGAACTAAAAGTTAGCACATGAATTCTTTTTCATTTTAATTTGAAATTCTTTAGTATGGTTGTTTTAATGATGGGAATGATGGGAAAAATTCTGGGAAATTTAGTGTCAATTGTTCTAAATTCGATTTTGAAAAATCATTCGAACAATATACTAAAAATCTTTCTCTATCTACATGATCATTAAGATGGTTTATAATAATTTTGGTGCAATATTGTAAAAGCTAAAATGAACATATATATATATATATATATATATATATATATATATATATATATAAACTTTCAACATCACACCCTAAATAAAACTTGTACCAAAAAAAAGGTTTGAACCCCTTAATATTTAAATTTTAGGTAAAATTGCAGAAAACGTCGCAAACTAATTTTGGATTTTCATCCCGAACTACATATATCATACACCGAATTTCGTCCCATAATTTAATATTTTCAGAGTATTGTCCCAAACTAATTACTAATTTTGGTTTTTTGTCCCAAACTATATGAACTCACCAAATTTCGTCTCGTAATTTATCATTTTGCATGAATTTAGTCCAAATATTAGATTTTTAACTTAATGGAAATGACAGTTCAATCTTGTAATTAGTTTGGGAAGAATTTTGCAATATTGTATAATTGTTCATGCTAAAATTTTGCACGTCATGACACGTAAGCAGCCATGTGAAAATTTAACGGACACATGTGCAATTTTCGTCTCATAAATAACGGTGGGACGATATTCCAAAAATAATAAATTATGGGATGAAATTCGGTGAGGTGATATAGTTTGAAATGAAAATAAAAAATCACTGAATAGTTTTAAACGTTATCTGCACAATTTTACCTAAATTTTACTTAAAATTAGCGGGATCCATTACAAGATTACTATAACACACTTATACACTCCTAACCTAAAGCTGGTCAGAACATGGTTACTTCCCGAAACTAAGTATATATAGCAATAATCAAGATGTGATCCCAATATATACATGACGTGGAGGTGACACTACAAGAAAAACTAACAATATCATCCGGATATTTGCAACAAAATTATATTGATCGGAAATGTGGGTGAAATTGCAACCGAATTTTTTTTATTGGAATTACTGCAATCGAAAAAACTTCAATGTGCCTAAAGGCGCACATAATTAAGGCATATCATGAATATCATTCATCAAATTAAATGACAGTATATCTTGAATCAGTTACTTAATTATAAGCCACATTCAAGTACTTGGATTCAATAAGCATTATTAAAATTAAAAAAATTACCTCTTCACTTTCGATTTAATACAATAAAATTAATCTTATCCATCGGAGGTGTTCTAATATCGTGTATGTCTTGCAGGCTTGGATTAATTCTGGTCATTATAATTCTTAATTTTCAAATCCATATCACTAACACAATAATACAACTAGAGGTTGTTTTGTGCAATGATTATATATGACGTGATGCAGTCAATTCAACATTGTTGACATTACATGGCGTTGATGAAATCCTAGAGGTTCATATATACTTTGCTTATAACAATAAGGACATACATAATTAATATTAATAAATATTGTGTGATTTTTTATTTTTAGAAACAAGACTTCAATTTTTTTTGTTAATATTTTCTTAAATAGATAATATAAATTAAGTTCACATTTAAGTTAAACTTATACTTTTCAAAAATTAAATTTTAATTTCAAATAAAATATAATTACAATTAAAAATTAAAAACAGTTTCTTTCATGTGTATTTTGTTACTACGAATCTTTTATATATTACTATTTCCAATTTAAGTATTTATTCGTTAATCTTACAAATGGCTTTTTTTATAATATAAATCAAGCAAAATCACATATATAATTTGATTATTTACCAAGTAAATTCAAAATTTTCATCTATTTTGGATATAGCTTGTCACTATTTTTAAAGTATAGGCCTTTTATAATACATTACAAAAAATTAATTGTTATTTGATATACTAGTGAGATTATTTAACTATAAGTTATTTATCATGAAATAATCTCACATAATTTCAAACATGTTGATCGTATCTATCATACACACAACATGCATTCCTTTTTAATTTTTGTGCGTGCTAATTAAATGAGTATGATGTTCTTTTTCTTTCTTATTCACTGTAATTTTATTTTAAGTTTTGTTCAGCAAAGGTGTTTGTCCCATTCGTCAAAGAATGGAATGACAAAAGTATTCAAAGGGAAAAGAATATGCTAAAAACAAAAAAAAAAAAAATTTTAAAAATAAGATAAGTCACATGTTCAAGAAGTTTGTCAAAGTTCTAGTAATGTCCTTAAAAAATGCAGGATAACACACAATCACATGTAGAAAAGGGTCATCAAAGAACTCGACATTGTAAGAGTGATTTGCATTTTTAGAGCTCATTATCAATTTTGATGCATAGTAGGTTAAGTTAGCCTTTTTATCTCAGCAACATCTTGAAGTGCCAAGAAGGCATGATGTCGCGCCCCAACATTTGGCATGCCCGAGATTTCTGGACACACATACCAAAAGATATGGAAAATGGCCAATGGAGCACGACCAGTGTTTTCAAAGGCGGACAAGGTGCAGCCGAAAGCCTCACTAGTTACTGGTTTGATCTGGTAATACCATTGATTCAACCGGTGTAACGTCCTTATTATGCACATCTAAAATACAATTATAATTTAAATAATTGTCATTCTTTGTCAAAAAAAAAAAAAATCTAATTGTTTCATGCAAAAAAAATATTGTCTCAAAAATCACAATCAATGTCAAAAACATTAATTTTTAAGTATAAAGAATTCGAACATTCAAAAGAAAACAACAAAATTCAAAAATCATTTTACCAATGTACAAAACATAGACCAAAGTCATTATCAATGTCAAAAACATAAATTCCAAGTATTCTTCAAGGCTTCAAACATCCAAAAATGACAAGAAGACTGAAAATTTAACTAACCAATGTCTAAAACAGACCAAATAACCACACAAGGAAACAATAATGTCTCAAAAAGAAAAAGCTAAAATTCATGGAATTTTCTGAAGGTATGACTATAAAATATCTCATCTTCATCAAGTGAATAATTTAAAAATCTTACTTTAAAACTATTATAATACATAATCGATCTTTAAATCATAAATTAGAGTAACAAGAAGCACACACATCTAAAAGAAGGCAATGAAGGAAAGCATCGCTTGTAAGCTTAGTTAGAACTTATCAACAAATGGAGTATTGAATTGACTGCAAAACTAATAAACTTGTAAATTTAATCCTATTGAATCTCAAACAAGAGTTGTAAGAGATAAAAAAAAATGAAAAAAACTCTAAATTTTAGACAATTAATGTGATGAAATCAATTGGGAGAATATTGAAGAAGTCCATCGATGTTTGGATTAGTTTCTTAAGCCTCAACTCTAAAAAACAACATAATTTTGTAACTATTTGTAAAGAAATCCAAAGCTTAGATGAAGAAGGAAATGAGTGGAGAATAAAGGCAAAAGTACTGTAGTAGAAATCCCTACAAGTTATAGATTTTTCTTTTTGGGCTTTTAATTGAACAATTGGTACAGTTGAACCTATGGTTCATTGGTTTTATGGGTTCGGATCGATTTTGGCCAGTTCGAAATGGTTAATTAACAAGGTGGTTATGAGGGGTCAGTAGGATAGGACAAAGGTCCAATTAGAGATTAAACCTGGCAAACTGGACAATCCAATCCAATTTTCAAAACACTGGGCATGACATGTGACTTGATCACATGTATGGATGATTCATGCCGACAGAAGCCTGACTTAAGTGGAACGTGATGTGGCTTAGGATAACAAAGATGCAAAGCAGTTTTACAATATATGGCCCAATGATGACTTAATCGACTAGGCAATTGGCCTAGTTGGCTCAACGTGTGATCCGGGAACCAAGCTAACAACACAATTGGCTAAACAGGTGCCCAACTAACCACCAAAAGACACACCAACAACACTTCTCACAGATCATGGCCCGACCAACCATCAAGCCTGGCAATGGCTTAACCAAACAACCAACATTAGCCAACTAAATATCAAATCATGGCTCAACAGTTCAGCATTCCACCGCCCATTAGTCGGCCAGGTCGCAACCAAGCAATCTGCCACAAGCTACACCACAATCGAACACTTATCCAGGCCATTGCCTGGCCACTCGACCAAGTATGTTGTTGGCCCAACAACGTGGTTACTCATATGGAGGTTTTTTTGCATTTTTCAGACTCTTGTACATAGTGTATAATTTTTTTCTTTTATTGTGTAGATGTTTCTTTGTAGCATTTCGAATTATGTAGATACTTCACTCTTAGTATTTAGATCTAAATGATCTCAACCAACAATTAAAGATGTTGAGTTATATAAATAAGGGTCTTCATTTCATTTGTAACCGCCCAACGATATATACTTTTAACTGAAAACTCATTTAGTAGTCTAAAATGATTTAAACCCCAACATTTGAACAATAGTTGCTGAACCGAGCCAAAGTTCATAATTTTTTTATGTCAGTTTGAAGTGACATAAGACCAAAATGCATGATTGTTAATAATAAACTTATTCACTTTCCTAGGTGATATATCAAAAAATTCTAAGTGCATGTAAGTACTTCCTTAAATGACCATATATCTGGATTAATTAATATCCCCTTAATTTCTCCAATTCAAACTCCAATAAATCCTACCCCAAAATTTCTCCTTTTTCAACCAATCTGATGGCTCTAATCACAAGTTCACTAGTATATATTATTCAGTTTCAAATTTTTATTTAGCCTTTTGATTTAAGGAAAATGATTGATATATCAAATCAAATGTGTATATATATATATATATATATATATATATATATGTACATAATTTTTAATTAGGATATGTATATATTTCAATTTCATGAAGTATCAAGATAAACGAAACTAACCCTACTAAGTAGAAGTAGAACTCCAGTACAACAAGGACAATATCCTAAAAGTTCAAAATCCTAAATCCCGTGAAGGATTGATGTGCAACACGTAAGAGTTAGATAAGTACTCAACTTCGTATGTAATTATTGTTCAAATTGGGAATATCCTTCTCTACACAAGAAGGATTAATTTATTCTTAATGGAAAGATCAAGAGTGGTTGTTGTGAGTGGAGTTTAGTTCCTATTCGAATAGTAACATATTATGAAATATATTGATTAGTGAAAAAAATTAGTAATACACAAAATTGATTAGTTTATACTACACTATCACAAAATCTCTCTATGGCAAATTTTCACCCTCGTCCTCAATCTCATTTTTTTACTCCGAAAAATGGCCCCAAAGAAATTGATGATTTCTTAATGGAGTTTTTAGCAAACGAGTCTCACTACGAAAATGGGATTCTTATTTATGGCATGAATCACATGATTAAGGTTGCCTAAAATGAGGTTAATGTGTGCTTCAACCGATCTTTCAGTACAAAGGAGATAATGGCTAAAGTCCACCGACTTAAACGTAGTAAGGCCATATTTTCTCACCTACGAGGTATTTCAGGGTATTACTTGTGTGATGATACAAACAATGTCTGGAGTGATGCAATGGAAGTTGTGTAGAACTTATGCATGGTAATTACACGTGTTGTACTATATTATTTATTAGTAGTTTATTTATAACATTTTATTTTCTCAACAATTATATTATTTTTCAATTTAGGAACAACCATTTTATGAAGCATATGCCGTGGTAGGATAGCCCAAATTGATTGAGTTGTGAGAAATTTTTGGATATCCGAAAGAATTACCTATTGGTCCATTACCCGCGTCCCCAGTTAACCTTCAATGGTTTGAATTAGACGATGGCTGGCTAGTTGGCCAAGAAACACCAGTCCCGGAGCCTATCAATCCCCCTCAAGTTAGGTTCTCACATTCTAATCCTGATGATTTTTGGAAATAAATTGTCCAACCACATTAACACCTCAACAACAGACTCTGAAAATGACGAGAGTGATAACTCTAAAACCATTGCTAAGTGTCTTTGGCCTGATGTTGAGACTTCACAGGGGTCGAAAATGGCCAGATAAATTGATTGACTATGCATTTTATAACTCTTTGCGAACTTGTTTATGGTTGTTATGTTATTGTTCCAAAATACCACCCCGCTTTATGTATTTATGTATTTACTTATTAAAATTCTTCTGGAGATAATGCATTTATTTGCTTAAAATTACAAGTTAGGCTCTTCCTTTTTGCATTGGAGGGTATTCGCATTTAGTAGTCATTTGGACAAGGGGGAATTTGCATATTAAAAAACAGAGAGTTGTTATATAATATAGAATATGGATCTATTTGCATAATCATTATTTCTTCTATAATTTTTTGTTCCAGTAAATAAACTCTTGGGCATTCATTATTTTGGTTCCATGTTTTCAAAAATTATATATAGGAAGACTAATAAATACAATGAAAAAAAATCGAATCACATACTTAGCTTGGAATATGTAGAGAAAAACTAAAATAAACGATTCTTGATGTCAATAAAGATGAGTGCAAAAATTCAAACTCAGAAATGAATGCCAAATGGATTAAAGGGTTGTAAAATGATTTGCATTTGCACTGTGTGTGTGCGTGAGAGAGAGAGATGTTTCAAGCTGTATTTCTTTGTTGCAAGTAAATCAAGGAAGGGTGGGCGGATCCAGGAATACGGGTCAGTGGGGGCTAAGCATATATCATATTTTTGATAAGTTTCGCTCCTTGCAATTGAAAATAGTCAAAACACCTTTTGTGATCACAATACAAAGATCGTAAACTGTCCACGTGAATTGTTCATTCCACTTCGAATTATAGCTATTCGGAATCGCTCTTGTTCGAATCCATTGCCGCTCGTATTTAGCCACACAAAAAGCATCCATGACTCCTCTCCTCCCGTCTTTAGTACTCTTCACTGCTGCGAGATTCTGAGCATTCAAAATCCCAATTTCTACTACCCCAAATACATCATTCCACTTCCGGAGCTTTCTTTCCGAGGGCCTATGATCGCTACTATACTGCGTCGACTCATCATAAACATGATAACCACCATCAAAACTTATTCTTAAGTGCACCCGGCTATCAAGTTTTTCCACCTTCTTCTGCCAATTCTCAGAACTGGTATGTTTTTCAAGATCATACCACTCACTAAATTATGTCTCCCAATCCTTCCTTTTTCCGACATCATTTAAAGAAATCGAGCACTGGCCCAGAACTTTGGAATTGTCAGTTCCGACTTCAACCTCCACGAACAAAACCAACTAATTCTCAAAAGGTTTGGCCACCACAAACATCAAATCCTCGTCCCACAATGGATTACCATTATTCGTTTCAGATGTATTAGTTTTCAAAATCATTTTCCCAAGAGCAACCCTCACGAAAAATTGGGTTTGCTGCCTATTCCTTTGAACCAACAAATCATTGGCCTCGATCACCTTAAACCTTAGGTACCAAAGCTTAGGCAAAACGTACGTTATAGACCTAATACTCGCGACACAATCACCGTTTACGGTAGTTGCATCCAGTTGCCAAGCTCTCCAATACACCTCATCTGCTTGTGTCCCTAACCAAACCGCAATCAATAATTTTGCATTCAGTACTATTTCCCCGGTAGTGGGTTGTGCAATCTACACCAATTGGGGGCTACATGGCTATTTGGTGGTACCCTTGTCGGAACATCGTTGGCTTAAAAAGTAACCAATCCGATCAAATCATTTTCACCATTTCTAGTCTTATTCTTCACGAGAATCTTGATTTTTGGGGCATGGATCCGGTCTATCAAGATCGAAAAAACTTGATTCCACTTGGGATACGAGTTGTTTTTGAAATTCTTAGTGAGACCTTTAAGCTCCTAATTCTTAACTTGTACAAAAGAATCATGGCATCCATTTCCATATTTTCCAGGCAATCGTCTTGCCTTAACAATACTAACATTTATTAATCCATTTATTCCACCAAGTCGAAGATAGGACAACCTCCACCGAGAGTAGGCTTAATCTCTCCAAGGTTAAATTATTCAATACATACTGCCATTGTTGAAACTTGAAACAACCACCTGAAGACACCCATACAGAATGAAAAATAGCAAACAAAAGAAATAAAAAAACAGAGCACCCATACATAATCATTATTTCTTCTATAATTTTTTGTTCCAGTAAATAAACTCTTGGGCATTCATTATTTTGGTTCCATGTTTTCAAAAATTATATAGGAAGACTAATAAATACAATGAAAAAAAATTGAATCACATACTTAGCTTGGAATATGTAGAGAAAAACTAAAATAAACGATTCTTGATGTCAATAAAGATGAGTGCAAAATTCAAACTCAGAAATGAATGCCAAATGGATTAAAGGGTTGTAAAATGATTTGCATTTGCACTGTGTGTGTGCGTGAGAGAGAGAGAGAGATGTTTCAAGCTGTATTTCTTTGTTGCAAGTAAATCAAGGAAGGGTGGGCGGATCCAGGAATACGGGTCTGTGGGGGCTACGAATATATCATATTTTTTATAAGTTTCGCTCCTTGCAATTGGAAATAGTCAAAACACCTTTTGTGATCACAATACAAAGATCGTAAACTGGCCACGTGAATTGTTCATTCCACTTCGAATTATAGCTATTCGGAATTGTTCGGATCCATTGCCGCTCGTATTTAGCCACACAATAAGCATCCATGACTCATCTCCTCCCGTCTTTAGTTCTCTTCACTGCTGCGAGATTCTGCGCATTCAAAATCCCAATTTCTACTACCCCAAATATATCATTCCACTTCCAGAGCTTTCTTTTCGAGGGCCTATGATCGCTACTATACTGCGTCGACTCATCATAAACATGATAACCACCATCAAAACTTATTCTTAAGTGCACCCGGCTATCAAGTTTTTCCACCTTCTTCTGCCCATTCTCAGAACTGGTATGTTTTTCAAGATCATACCACTCACTAAATTATGTCTCCCAATCCTTCCTTTTTCCGACATAATTTAAAGAAATCGAGCACTGGCCCGGAACTTTGGAATTGTCAGTTCCGACTTCAACCTCCACGAACAAAACCAACTAATTCTAAAAAGGTTCGGCCACCACAAACATCAAATCCTCGTCCCACAATAGATTACCATTATGCGTTTCAGATGTATTAGTTTTCAAAATCATTTTCCCAAGAGCAACCCTCACGAAAAATTAGGGTTGCTGCCTATTCCTTTGAACCAACAAATCATTGGCCTCGATCACCTTAAACCTTAGGTACCAAAGCTTAGGCAAAACGTACGTTATAGACCTAATACTCGCGACACAATCACCGTTTACGGTAGTTGCATCCAGTTGCCAAGCTCTCCAATACACCTCATCTGCTTGTGTCCCTAACCAAACCGCAATCAATAATTTTTAATCCAGTACTATTTCCCCGGTAGTGGGTTGTGCAATCTACACCAATTGGGGGCTACATGGCTATTTGGTGGTACCCTTGTCGGAACATCATTGGCTTCAAAAGTAACCAATCCGATCAAATCATTTTAACCATTTCTAGCCTTATTCTTCACGAGAATCTCGATTTTCGGGGCATGGATCCGGTCTTTCAAGATCGAAAAAACTTGATTCCACTTGGGATACGAGTTGTTTTTGAAATTCTAAGTGAGACCTTTAAGCTCCTATTTCTTAACTTGTACAAAAGAATCATGGCATCCATTTCCATATTTTCCAGGCAATCGTCTTGCCTTAACAATACTAACATTTATTAATCCATTTGTTCCACCAAGTCGAAGTTAGGACAACCTCCACCGAGAGTAGGCTTAATTTCTCCAAGGTTAAATTATTCAATACATACTGCCATTGTTGAAACTTGAAACAACCACCTGAAGACACCCATACATAATGAAAAATAGCAAAGAAAAGAAATCAAAAAACAGAGCACCCATACATAATCATTATTTCTTCTATAATTATTTGTTCCAGTAAATAAACTCTTGGGCATTTATTATTTTGGTTCCATGTTTTCAAAAATCATATATAGGAAGACTAATAAATACAATGAAAAAAAATTGAATCACATACTTAGCATGTAATATGTAGAGAAAAACTAAAATAATCGATTCTTGATGTCAATAAAGATGAGTGCAAAATTCAAACTCAGAAATGAATGCCAAATGGATTAAAGGGTTGTAAAATGATTTGCATTTGCACTGTGTGTGTGCGTGAGAGAAAGAGAGAGATGTTTCAAGCTGTATTTCATTGTTGCAAGTAAATCAAGGAAGTGTGGGCGGATCCAGGAATACTGATCAGTGGGGGCTACGCATATATCATATTTTTTATAAGTTTCGCTCCTTGCAATTGGAAATAGTCAAAACACCTTTTGTGATCACAATACAAAGATCGTAAACTGTCCACGTGAATTGTTCATTCCACTTCGAATTATAGCTATTCGGAATCGTTCTTGTTCGGATCCATTGCCGCTCGTATTTAGCCACACAA